>JARYHS010000054.1:0-107939 GCA_031002005.1 Vandiemenella viatica | reverse complement strand
GGTCGTTTGAAGCATGGTAGGAGTTTACGGTGTGGGAAACTTGCGGCGCTCACAAGTTTCCAGCTCGGGTACCGCGGGTTCGCCAAACCCGTACCTGGCACTTGCTACCAGGCCCCTGCGGGGGGGCGCCCCTCGGCAGCGACTCTACGTCGCTGAAACGAGGGTAAACGTTAGCGACGAAGTAATGTCGGCGAAGTTTCTCCAATCAGCTGCGCTGTGCTTCATTCGTCAGTAATTATCCGTCCGTGATCCAGTAACCCAATACTGGAGGCCACGAGTACCTTCCAGATATACGGCGAATGGACTCCCATACTTTCGAAGAAGTCGTGGAACGATTTATATTGCTCACAAAGTTCTGCCATGACCTCTTCTTGCTCTCCTTAATAACTCGACGCGCCTTAGCTCTGGCAATACGGAACGCTGCTAGTTGTCAGATGATGGGCACAACCTAAAACGACACAACGCCCGTCGGCTACCCCGGATGGCGGAACGACATTCATCGTTCCACCAGGTACGGGCGTCCTTCGTAGCGTTCCGGAGCTCTTCGGCATGGAAACGTCAGCTGCACGGTGAATCACTACTGCTGTCAAGTGATTCACCTTCTCCTGTATACTGCCACAGGGTTGCAGTTGTACAGCACGGCAGTAGAGCTGCCAATTATGCACACTGTTGTTCCATTTACGTCGGTTATTACCTCCTCCACGCTCACACTCAACGTGCATCCAAATAGGGAAGTGGTCGCTACCATGTAGGTCGCGATCCACGTCCCACTGCACGGAGTCCGCAATTGAGGGGGAACACAAGGAAAGGTCATTGGCAGACGACGTACAGGTAGCAGTGGTGAAATGAGTCATTTGCCCTGTATTCAGGATACAAATTTCCTCCTGCTCTATCAATCTACCAACCACTCGGCCCCTGGGGCAATTGGTGGTGGAACCCCACATCGCACTGTGGGCGTTGAAATCTCCCAAAAGGAGAAAGGGCCGAGTGGGTTGTCGTATAACGCCAACCAGGTCGTCGTAGCCGACTGACACACTGGGTGGCAGATAGACAGAGCATACGGTCAGTTGGATTGGACCGTGTATTTTCACCGCAACTGCTTGTAATGTGGAGGTGAGAGCAACGGGTTCGGAGTGTACAGTGTTTCAGACCAACACCGCCACTCCTCCCTTAGCTCGATCACCCTCGGTATCGTCCTTTCGGAATATGTCATATCCTCTTAGCACTGGCTGGTGTAGCGGTCTGAAATGTGTCTCTTGCAGACAGAGACACAATGGATCAGACCGTGCTAAGAGTTGGACTTCCTCTTTGTGAGCCTGAAAGCCGTTAACGTTCCACTGAAGTATGAGAGCCATTCTACCTATTTAGAACCACCCGCCCCGGGTCGGGTGGGTCAGTGTCTGGTGTCTGCTGAGGAACGGGACCAGGTTGTTCGTAAACCAGTATAACTTCATCTTCGGGGTCCGAAGACGACTTTTGTTCTAAGGCCTCGGCGTCTTGCGGATCTTTCTTCCGCCGAGGCTTTGTCCCCTCCTCCCCACGCCAGTTGGGGAACTGGGAGGAGAAGTAGAAGGGGACTTCAAGAACATGGTTGGGTCCGTTAGTTTGAACTTCGGACCCCGAACTTTCTGCACTACCTGCCATCCGCTTCCGACAGATGGCGTTTCTACTGCTTCTACCGCTGCAGATGCAGCTTTTGCCATGGGTTCTGCTTCTGCTGTTGCAGAGGCACCCACGGCTGCAACAACTGGAGCGGATGGCCGTGCTTTAGCTGGTGGACTTGATGGACCTGCTGCTCTAGTGGTCGAGATAGCAGAAGCGCTACTACCGACGACCGCGGTTCTTGGTGTTAGGACCTTAGTGGGCTGCGCACCACACTTGCACTGGCACGAGCATGTCGTGCTCGTGCCCGTGACTACAACGGACGTCTGCGTAGCAACGCTCTCCTTCCTGACGGGAGTTGACACCGTTTTGGCGAAGCTAGTGGCGCCAGCGCCTTAAACCGTTTCATTTCTTCAAGGTACACTCGACACTCCCTGCTCCAGGATGGATGTGACCCGCAGCAGTTAATGCACACCTGTGGGAGGGTGCAAGTTCCACCCGGTTCATGCGCCGATTTTCCACATTTCCCACAAGTGGCGTTGCTTTTACAGTTCGCCGTCGTATGCCCGAACCGCTGGCACTTAAAGCAGCGCATCGGGTCCGGAACATACGGGCGAACGTTTAGGTGTAGGTATCCTGCTTTTATGGACTTTGGCAACGTCGGAGTGTCGAACGTCAGGACGAAGGTGGCCGTTTTCTCAAGACTGCCGTTAACCCTTCATTTGATCTGCCTAACCTCGACCACATTTTCTGATCCCCACTCCTTAATGAGTTCCTCGGACTCTATATGTATTAGGTCTCTACAAGTTATCACTCCTTTGCTGGAGTTTAGTGTTTTATGGAGTTCGCATTTCACTGCGAACTCCCCGAGCTTCTCACACTTAAGGAGTGACACAGCCTGCTAGTGGTTAGATGTTTCCAGAAGCAGGGTCCCATTCCTCAGCTTTTTCACACTCTTCAAGGTTCCCGCTATTTCCTCCAATCCTTAATTTATATAAAACGGAGAGACCTTCCTCGAAGGATCCCTCCGTTCTTGCCATGATCACAAAGGCGTTGTCTATTAGACAAACTTTCCCGTTACTTTTGTCTTGTTCCGGCGGAGGGCTGTCAACCCTCGCCCGCTTGTTGGAACTGGGTGTATTTGTTTAACCTGCGGCACACCCGGACCGCAGTGGTTTTGTTTTTGTTTGTGAGAAGGAATTTTGGTCCCACGAGCAAAAACATGATAAAAAGAAATGCTGATACAACAGGGGTGCGCAGGTGCCCCTGAGGTTGCACGTCAGCGTGTGATCTATCTCTCACACATGCACCTCCTCGGCACGTGTCCGACCTTGAGGTTGAGGTTGAGGTTTTTTTTTATACAGGTTCGTACCTCGCGATCCGAGCGATGAAGCCAAGATCCCCGTTCTCCTAGGCACACAAAGTTCCACCGCCACACCCTACGGTGGTCGTTGAAGCATGGTAGGAGTTTACGGTGTGGGAAACTTGCGGCGCTCACAAGTTTCCAGCTCGGGCACCGCGGGTTCGCCAAACCCGTACCTGGAACTTGCGTACCAGGCCCATGCGTGGTGGGGGGAGAAGTTGAAGGGGACTTAACAAATATACTGGGATCCGTATGTTTGAATTTCGGACCCCGAACCTTTTGCACTGTCTGCCATCCGCTGCCAGCAGATGGCGTTGCCGTTGCTACATCTGATGCAGATGGTGCTTCTGCTGTGGGTGCTCTTTCTGCTAATGCAGAGGCACCCACGTCTGTAGTTACTGTAGCAGATGGCTGTGTTTTGACTGGTGGAGTCTCGGAAGCTGCTCCCATAGTGGTCGGGTTAGCAGAAAGCATTGCCGCCGACGACCGCGGTCCTTGGTGTTACTACCTTAATGGCCACGAGACGGTCGACATACTGGCAAAAGAAAGCACTCTGGAAGGACAGCAACAATACACACAACTCCCTCACACCGATTTCATAAAAACTATAAAAAGAGAGGCCGTTACAAAATGAGCAAACGCATGGACTTCATCACAAGTATACAAATGGAAACACTACGCATCGATCCAACCCCACATTCCACACAAAGCATGGTTCAAAGAATCAAAACTCGCAAGAAGATACAAAACATCTATCATTCGCATAAGATTGGGACACGGATGTTATCCCAAATACCTCCATAGAATTGGCGCAGCAAACTCCCCATTCTACCCAGTTGAAAACGAAGAAATAGCAGACCTAAATCATATAATATTGGCATGCACCCTTTATCGAATTCCACAAAATAACCTATATAATAGACTAACCAAACTAAAAATCCCACTGCCTACAGTAATCATCTCCCTTATGAGAACGGAACGACAGGACGTGCATCAAAGCGATAGTTCACTTCTTAAGGGACGCAGATATCACTATATAACCCAGGCAATTCAAAAGACCCAGTATAGCTAAAACGCCCTAAAAGCAGAACTACTTTAGGGATACAAAGTTTTACGGTAAAATCCACAACTACCAAACATAAAATACGTTGTTGTTGTTGTTGTTGTTGTGGTTTAAGGGCGCGTCGACGGCGAGGTCATTAGCGCCCTAACAACGACCGGCTTAGCAATGTGGCTTAAAATCTAAGTTTTACCGTCTGTATGGCCGACTGTAGAGGGGTCGGCCACACAGACGGCAAATAGAGTAAAATGTTAAAATGTTGGCTGTAAAGGGGCCATTAAAAGACTAACATCACAGCTCATGTCCGGCTGGCTGTAAAGGGCCAGCCAGACATAAAAACTTAAATCTACAAGTAAAACGAACAGAAATAAGACAAAACAAAACAAGAGCTATGTACATGGATGAGTGGCTGTAAAGTGGCCACTCATCCACCTTAAAATATTAGGCCGGTCTTCCCAAAATTTTTGGGATCAGACCGCCCAATAAACAGAATTTTAAAACTTCAGCCACATTGCTAGCTTCATTACTTAAAATAAGGGACAGATCGTTGGCTAGGCCAACCTCTGCCCTTATATCGAAAAATAAAATACAATCTATTAAAATGTGGCGTACCGTCAAAGGTACGCCACAAGCATCACATTCCGGTGGGTCCTCCCGGCGGAGAAGAAAGCTGTGTGTCAGAGGACAGTGCCCTATACGGAGGCGAGTAAGGAGAACCTCATCCCTCCTCGCCCGCTGGAAGGAGCTGCTCCACGGCTGAACGGTCGGTTTGACCAGCCGGAGCTTATTATGCTCAACTTCCAGCCACTGCCTCTGCCAAACATCAAAAACAAATCTCTTCGCCGCCGAGGCAAGGTCTGACTTTGGGACCGGTTCAAAGTCGGTTCTGACCTTGTCGCAGGCTAACTTGGCAGCTACATCAGCTGCCTCGTTCCCCCTGATTCCCACATGGCCCGGTATCCAGCAGAATAATATCTCCTTTCCACGAGATTGGAGGGAGAGGAGGGCGTCCTGGATGTCCTGGACTAGACGATCTGCTGGATACATATTTCCTATGGCCTGAACACAGCTCAGGGAATCACAGCATATGATGAAACACTTTTCGCGATTTACTTTCATATGCTGGAGCGACTTTAGCACTGCGTAGCACTCGGCAGTAAAAACGCTGCACCTACCGTCAAGTTTATATGTGTAAGTCGCTCGAGGGAACACCACGGAGCAGCCAACTCCGTTAGCCTGCTTAGACCCATCCGTAAATACCGGGGTAAAATTATGATGCTCGTTTAAGACATCTCTAAAAATTCTCGTAAATACATATCCGCGGTACACAGCTTGTTGTACCGCGATAATTCTAAAATCGTTCTGGGCCTCTTTAAAAGCCAGGGAGGAGATTTACTCCATCCCTGGTGATAAAAAGAAGGTAGCTCAAATCCGTATTGTTCTAAAAATAGCCTTTGTACGGTAGCTGAACGGTTTAGTGGCTCTATGCCGGTTGGTATAGAGCCGCTCGTAGTTAGGATGCAAAACTATGTCGTACACGGGACTGCCAGGTGTTATGGCAACGTGGAGGTAGTGTCGCACCATGAGAAGTTGCCGGCGGATGGTAAGCGGCGGCTCGCCAGAGTCAGCACAAATGCTGACAATAGGGCTGGTGCGATATGCACCCGTGGCGAGCCGAATTCCAGCATGGTGGACACTATCCAATATACGCAGATAACTGTCCCGTGCCGAACCATAGACTATACAACCGTATTCCAGCCGCGACCGTACAAAGGCTCTGTAAAATTGTAGCAGGCAGGAGCGATCAGCGCCCCATGACCTGCCACACAGACATTTTAAAAGGTTAAGAGCTTTTAAGGCCCTGGCTCTCACATCTTTTAGATGCGCAAGCCAGTTGAGCCTTGTGTCAAAATGAGGCCCAGAAATCGAACAGTATCACTAAAACTTAAAACAGTGTTCCTCAGGGTAAGGTGAGGCTCTGGTAAAAGGCTTCTGCTGCGAGTAAAAAGTACACACCGGGTTTTCTCAGCGGAGAAACGAAAACCGGTGTGCACTGACCATTCATCCAGCCTGTTCAAGCGTGAGCTTGCAACTGCCGCTCAGCGCTTCTCAGGCTGGACGATACGATAAAAATTAAAAAGTCGTCCACATATAAGGAGTACCGTAGGGGACTCCTTATAATGGCTGTTATGCTATTAATAGCGATGGCAAAAGCGTAACGCTTAAAACTGACCCCTGAGGGACACCGTTTTCCTGAATAAAAAGATCAGACACTTCACTACCGACTCGGTACCGGAAGCAACGACCAGATAAAAATGATTTTAAAAAACGAGGTAGGTTGCCCCTAAATCCCCATTCATGTAACTGTTTTAAAATCACATGCCGCCAGGTAGTATCGTAGGCCTTTTCAAGGTCGAAAAAAACACCCACAAGGTGTTGGCTGCGGATGAACGCATCCTGTATTGCCGCCTCCAGTAGGACCAGGTTGTCCAAGGTGGAACGGAACTTCCTGAATCCACACTGAAAGCGGCTCAGAAGGTTTTGGGATTCTAGACACCAGACGAGGCGGCGATTGACCATCCTCTCCAGTGTCTTACCCACGCAGCTTGTAAGGGCGATACTACGATAACTACCTGGCAACAATTTGTCTTTGCCAGGTTTTAAAATTGGAATTAGTGTTGCTTCTTTCCACGAGTCGGGGAAGTGTCCTCCGGTCCATATGTCATTAAAAGTATCCAGAAGGTACTCCTTAGCATCTTTACTAAGATGCCTCAGCATCTGGTACTGGATCAGATCAGGCCCTGGAGCAGTGTCGTGAGCGCTATTCAACGCTGACTCCAGTTCCCAAAATGTAAATGGGCGGTTGTATGCCTCTGTATTCGACGAATCAAAGCACAGCGCACGCCTCTCGGCAGCAACTCTTTGTCGCTGGAACCGAGGTTCAAAGTTGGCTGATGAAGTGACGGCGGCGAAGTTCTCCGCCATCAGCTGCGCTACGCTTCGTTCGTCGGTAATAATACGTCCATGATCCAGTAACCCAGATACTGGTGGGCGGGAGTACCTTCCAGATATACGGCGAATGGACTCCCATACTTTCGACGATGGCGTGGAACGATTTATATTGCTCACAAAGTTCTGCCATGACCTCTTCTTGCTCTCCTTAATAACTCGACGCGCCTTAGCTCTGGCAATACGGAACGCTGCTAGGTTGTCAGTTGTTGGGCACAACCTAAAACGACGTAGCGCCCGTCTACGACCCTGGATGGCGGAACGACAATCGTCGTTCCACCAGGGGACGGGCGTCCTTCGCAGCGTTCCGGAGCTTTTCGGCATGGATACGTCAGCTGCACGGTGAATCACCTCTGTGAAGTGATTCACCTTCTCCTGTATACTGCCACAGGGTTGCAGCAGTACAGAACGGCAGAAGAGCTGCCAATCTGCACCACTGACGTTCCATTTACGCCGGTTATTACCTCCTCCCCGCTCGCACTCAACGTGCATCCAAACAGGGAAGTGGTCACTTCCATGTAGGTCGCGATCCACCTCCCAATGCACGGAGTCCGCGATGGAGGGGGAGCACAACGAAAGGTCAATGGCAGAAGACGTACCGGTAGCAGTGGTAAAATGAGTCATTTGCCCTGTATTCAGGATACAAATTTCCTCCTGCTCTATCAATCTACCAACCACTCGGCCCCTGGGGCAATCGGTTGTGGAACCCCACAACGCACTGTGGGCGTTGAAATCTCCCAAAAGGAGAAAGGGCCGAGTGAGTTGTCGTATAATGCCAACCAGGTCGTCGTAGCCGACTGACACACTGGGTGGCAGATAGATAGAGCATACGGTCAGTTGGATTGGACCGTGTATTTTCACCGCAACTGCTTGTAATGTGGAGGTGAGAGCAACGGGTTCGGAGTGGACAGTGTTTCGCACCAACACAGCCACCCCTCCCTTAGCTCGATCACCCTCGGTATCGTCCTTTCGGAATATGTCATATCCTCTTAGCACTGGCTGGTGTAACGGTCTGAAATGTGTCTCTTGCAGACAGAGACACAAAGGATCAGACCGTGCTAAGAGTTGGACTTCCTCTTTGTGAGCCTGAAAGCCGTTAACGTTCCACTGAAGTATGGGAGCCATTCTACCTATTTAAAACCACCCGCCCCGGGTCGGGTGGGTCAGGATCTGGTGTCTGCTGAGGAACGGGACCAGGGTCTACGTCCACCAGCATAACGTCATCTTCGGGGTCCGAAGACGACTTTTGTTCTAAGGCCTCGGCGGGAGGCGGATCTTTCTTCCGCCGAGACCCTGTCCCCCTCCTCCCCACGCTAGTTGGGGAACTGGGAGGAGAAGTGGATGGGGACTTCAAGAACATGGCGGGGTCCGTGTGTTTGAACTTCGGACCCCGAACTTTCTGCACTGTTTGCCATCCGCCACTAGCCGATGGCGTTGCAGTTACTATTTCTGCTGTAACTGTTTCGACTACTGTAGCCGAAGGAATAGCGGCTGTAGCTACTGTAGCGGATGGCTGTGCTGTAGCTGGTGGACTTGATTTCTTAGTGGCCGAGGTAGCAGCTGTGTTGCTACCGACGTCCGCGGTCCGAGGTGTTAAGACCTTGATGGGTGTGGCACCACATCTGCACTGACATGAGCACATTGGACTTGTGCCCATGTCCGCAACGGACGTCTGCGTAGCAACATTTTGTTTCCTGACAGGAGCTGACAACGTCTTCGCGAAGCTGGTTGCGAAGACGGGTGGTGCTAGAGACTTGTAGCGCTTCTTCGCATCCCCGTAAGATATCCGCTCTTTCGTTTTCAGCTCCTGTATCTTTTTTTCTTCCAGATACACCCGACACTCCCTGCTCCAGGTTGGATGTGACCCAGAGCAGTTAACACACACCTGCGGGAGGGTGCAAGCGGCACCCGGCTCATGCGCCGCTTTACCGCATTTCCCACAGGTGGGGTTGCCTTTGCAGTTTGCCGTCGTATGACCGAACCTCTGGCACTTGAAGCAGCGCATGGGGTCCGGTACATACGGGCGAACGTTTAGATGTAAATATCCAGCTTTTATGTCTTTTGGCAACGTTGGAGTGTCGAATGTCAGGACGAAGGTGGCAGTCTTCTCCAGACTGCCGTTAACCCTTCGCATGATCTGTCGAACCTCGACCACATTCTCTGATCTCCACTCCTTAAGGAGTTCCTCGGACTCTAAATCCATCAAATCGCGGCAGGTGATCACGCCTTTGCTGCTATTCAGAGTTTTATGGAGTTCGCACTTTACTGCGAACTCCCCGAGCTTCTCACACTTAAGGAGTGAGACAGCCTGCTTATAGGTAGATGTTTCTAAAAGCAGGGTCCCGTTCCTCAGCTTTTTCACACTTTTTAATGTCCCGACTATTCCTTCCAGTCCTTTTTGAATATAGAAAGGAGAGACCTTCTCAAAGGATCCCTCCTTTCTTGCCATTATAATAAAGGCATCATCAATAAAATGACCCTTCCTGTTACTATTGTCTGATTCAGGTGGGCTTTCAACCCTCACCCGCTTGTTTGAACTGGGTGTGTTTATATTAACCTGCGACACACCCGGGCCGCAGGGGTTTTTGGTTTTCTTGTGAGGCTTCGTTTTTGGTCCCACGAGTTAAACCAGTTTAAAAAGAAGCGCTAATACAACAGGGGTGCGCAGGTGCCCCTGAGGTTGCACGTTAGCGGGTGGTTTGCCTCACCACTCATCCGCCTCCTCGGCACGTGTCCGACCTTGAGGTTGAGGGGTTTTTTATAGAGGTTTGTACCGTCCTCGCGATCCGGGCGATGAAGCCAAGATCCCCGTTCTCCTAGGCACACAACGTTCCACCGTCACGCCCTACGGTGGTCGTTGAAGCATGGTAGGAGTTTACGGTGTGGGAAACTTGCGGCGCTCACAAGTTTCCAGCTCGGGCACCGCGGGTTCGCCAAACCCGTACCTGGCACTTGCGTACCAGGCCCCTGCGGGGATAAAATACGTATTTCACCACATAGATGAGGTTTATTATCTTAAATTAAAATTCTTAAAGCACCAGCTGTTAGTATACTATCCGTTCCACTGGTATTAAAATGTATATTATGTCAAATAATACGTTAACATAACTAACAACTGACTCCACACCATCTGCACTATTAGTATTAGAAAAACTTGGACAGAGATGTTGTTGTTGTTAGGATTTTAGGGCGCGTCGACGACGGGGTCATTAGCGCCCTAGCAACAACCAGGAATGACAACGTGGCAAAATTGCCGTCTGTGTGGCCGACTGTAGAGGGTTCGGCCACAGAGACGGCACAATAAAAATACTACCATACAAACTAAAATACCGCCTGCGTGGCCGACTGTAAAGAGATCGGCCACACAGACGGCAACATAAGATATAAAACTGAGACAAGGCAATAAAATATAAAACTACATACATTAACTGGTTGGCTGTAAAAGGGCCAACCAGTTTAAAAAACAAGTTAGCTGGCTGGCTATAAAAGGGCCAGCCATATAAGCAGTGTCACAAGTAAAAAAGGTACTTGGATTGGTGGTTGTAAAAGGCCACCAATCCAATCTAAAACCTAGGCCGATCTGCCCAAAATTTTTGGGACAAGACCGGCCAAGCAACAAAACTTTAAAACCTTAGCCACGTTGTCACCGTCATCGTTTAAAATAAGGGACAGATCGTTGGCTAAGCCAACGTCTGCCCTTAAGTCAAGAAATAAAACACAATCAGTTAAAATGTGGCGTACCGTCAAAGGTACGCCACAAGCATCACATTCCGGAGGGTCCTCTCGGCGGAGAAGGAAACTATGAGTTAGAGGACAGTGCCCTATACGGAGGCGAGTAAGGAGAACCTCATCCCTCCTCGCCCGCTGGAAGGAGCTGCTCCACGGCTGAACGGTCGGTTTGACCAGCCGGAGCTTGTTATTCTCAACTTCCAGCCACTGCCTCTGCCAAACATCAAAAACAAATCTCTTCGCCGCCGAGGCAAGGTCTGACTTTGGGACCGGTACAAAGTCTGTTCTGACCTTGTCGCAGGCTGACTTGGCAGCTACATCAGCTACCTCGTTCCCCCTGATTCCCACATGGCCCGGTACCCAGCAGAATAATACCTCCTTTCCACGAGATTGGAGGGAAAGGAGGGCGTCCTGGATGTCCTGGACTAGATGATCTGCTGGATACATATTTCCTATGGCCTGAACACAGCTCAGGGAATCACAGCATATGATGAAACACTTTTCGCGATTTACTTTCATATGCTGGAGCGACTTTAGCACGGCGTAGCACTCGGCAGTATAAACGCTGCACCTGCCATCAAGTTTGTATGTGTAAGTCGCTCGAGGGAACACGACGGAGCAGCCAACTCCGTCAGCCTGCTTAGACCCATCCGTATACACCGGGGTAAAAATATGATGCTCATTTAGAACGTCTCTAAAAACATTATTAAAAACACTGTCAGCGGTACACACTTTGTTGTACCGACACAGGTCTAAAATTATTCTGGGCCTCTTTAAAAGCCAGGGAGGAGATTTACTCCAACCCTGGTGATAAAAAGATGGAAGCTCTAATCCATATTGTTCTAAAATAGCCCTTGTACGGTAGCTGAACGGTTTAGTGGCTCTATGCCGGTTGGCATAGAGCCGTTCGTGGTTGGGGTGTAGAACTATGTCGTACACGGGACTGCCAGGTGTTATGGCAACGTGAAGGTAGTGTCGCACCATGAGGAGTTGCCGGCGGATGGTGAGCGGCGGCTCGCCCGAGTCAGCACAAATGCTGACAATAGGGCTGGTGCGATATGCACCCGTGGCGAGCCGAATTCCAGCATGGTGGACACTATCTAGTATACGGAGATAGCTGTCCCGTGCCGAACCATACACGATACAACCGTATTCCAGCCGCGACCGTACAAAGGCTCTGTAAAATTGTAGCAGGCAGGAGCGGTCAGCGCCCCATGACCTGCCACACAGACATTTTAAAACATTTAGAGCTTTTGAGGCTCTGGCTTTCACATCTTTGAGATGTGGTAGCCAGGTTAATCTATTGTCTAAAATTAGGCCCAGAAACCGAACAGATTCCGTAAAACATAAGACAGTGTTCCTCAGGGTAAGGTGGGGCTCCGGTAAGAGACTCCTGTTGCGAGTAAAAAGTACACACCGGGTTTTCTCGGCAGAGAAACGAAAACCGGTGTGCACTGACCATTCATCCAACCTGTTCAGCGCGAGTTGCAGCTGCCGCTCTGCGCTTCTCAGGCTGGAAGATGCAATAAAAATTAAAAAATCGTCCACATACAAGGAGGACCGTATAGGACTCCTTATAATACTTAAAATGCTATTTATCGCAATAGCGAAGAGAGTCACGCTTAAAACTGAACCCTGAGGAACACCGTTTTCCTGAATAAAAAGATCAGACACTTCACTACCGACTCGGTACCGGAAGCAACGACCAGATAAAAATGATTTTAAAAAACGGGGTAGGTTGCCCCTAAAACCCCATTCATGTAACTGTTTTAAAATCAAATGCCGCCAGGTAGTATCGTAGGCCTTTTCAAGGTCGAAAAAAACACCCACAAGGTGTTGGCTGCGGACGAACGCATCCCGTATCGCCGCTTCCAGCAGGATCAGGTTGTCCAAAGTGGAACGGAACTTCCTGAATCCACACTGAAAGCGGCTCAGTAGGTTTTGGGATTCTAGACACCAGACGAGGCGGCGATTAACCATCCTCTCCAGTGTCTTACCCACGCAGCTTGTAAGGGCGATACTACGATAGCTACCTGGCAACAATTTGTCTTTGCCAGGTTTTAAAATTGGAATTAGTGTTGCTTCTTTCCACGAGTCGGGGAAGTGTCCTCCGGTCCATATGTCATTAAAAGTATCCAGAAGGTACTCTTTAGCATCTTTACTAAGATGCCTCAGCATCTGGTACTGGATCAGATCAGGCCCTGGAGCAGTGTCGTTAGCGCTATTCAACGCTGACTCCAGTTCCCAAAATGTAAATGGGCGGTTGTATGCCTGTGTATTCGACGAATCAAAGCACAGCGCGCGCCTCTCGGCAGCAACTCTTTGTCGCTGGAACCGAGGTTCAAAGTTGGCCGATGAAGTGACGGCGGCGAAGTTCTCCGCCATCAGCTGCGCTATGCTTCGTTCGTCGGTAATAATACGTCCATGATCCAGTAATCCAGATACTGGTGGGCGGGAGTACCTTCCGGATATACGGCGAATGGACTCCCATACTTTCGATGAAGGTGTGGAACGATTTATTGTGCTCACAAAGTTCTGCCATGACCTCTTCTTACTCTCCTTAATAACTCGACGCGCCTTAGCTCTGGCAATACGGAACGCTGCTAGGTTGTCAGATGTGGGGCACAACCTAAAGCGACGCAACGCCCGTCTGCGACCCTGGATGGCGGAACGACATTCATCGTTCCACCAGGGGACGGGCGTCCTTCGCAACGTTCCGGAGCTCTTCGGCATGGAAACGTCAGCTGCACGGTGAATCACTTCGGTCAAGTGATTCACCTTCTCCTGTATACTGCCACAGGGTTGCAGCAGTACAGAACGGCAGAAGAGCTGCCAATCTGCACCACTGACGTTCCATTTACGCCGGTTATTACCTCCTCCCCGCTCGCACTCAACGTGCATCCAAACAGGGAAGTGGTCACTTCCATGAAGGTCGCGATCCACCTCCCAATGCACGGAGTCCGCGATGGAGGGGGAGCACAACGAAAGGTCAATGGCAGAAGACGTACCGGTAGCAGTGGTGAAATGAGTCATTTGCCCTGTATTCAGGATACAAATTTCCTCCTGCTCTATCAATCTACCAACCACTCGGCCCCTGGGGCAATCGGTGGTTGAACCCCACAACGCACTGTGGGCGTTGAAGTCTCCCACAAGGAGAAAGGGCCGAGTGAGTTGTCGTATAATGCCAACCAGGTCGTCGTAGCCGACTGACACACTGGGTGGCAGATAGACAGAGCATACGGTCAGTTGGATTGGACCGTGTATTTTCACCGCTACTGCTTGTAGATCAGAGGTGAGAGCAATGGGTTCGGAGTGGACTGTGTTCCGAACAAACACGGCCACTCCGCCCTTCGCTCGATCACCCTCGGTATCGTCCTTCCGGAATATGTCATAACCTCTTAGCACTGGCTGATGTTGTGGTCTAAAATGTGTCTCTTGGAGACAGAGACACAATGGATTAGACCGTGCTAAGAGTTGGACTTCCTCTTTGTGAGCCTGAAAACCGTTTACGTTCCACTGTAGTACGGGAGCCATTCTACCTGTTTAAAACCACCCGCCCCGGGTCGGGTGGGTCAGGGTCTGGTGTCTGCTGAGGAACGGGACCAGGGTCTACGTCCACCAGCATTACGTCATCTTCGGGGTCCGAAGACGACTTTTGTTCTAAGGCCTCGGCGTCTTGGGAATCTTTATTCCGCCGAGGCCTAACCCCCTTCTTCTCCCTGCCAGTTGGGGAACTGGGTGGGGAAGTAGAAGGGGACTTCAAGAACACAGTGGGGTCCGTGTGTTTAAACTTCGGACCCCGAACCTTCTGCACAGTTTGCCATCCGCTACTAGCTGATGGCGTTGTTACAGCTTTATCTTTAGCGAGTATTGTAGCCAACGATACCACTGCTGTGGCTACTGTAGCGGAAGGCTGTGCCTCTGCTGGTGGGACTGTTGGACCTGCTGTCTTGCTGGTCGAGGTTGCAGACGCGTTGCAACCGACGTCCGCGGTCTTAGGTGTTATCACCTTTGTGGCTTTGGCGCCACAATTGCATTGACATGAGCACGTTGTACTTGTGCCCATGTCTGCAAAGGACATCTGTGTGGCAACGCTTTCCTTCTTGACGGGAGTAGACAAGGTTTTGGCGAAACTGGTAGCGAAGACGGGAGGCGCAAGGGCCTTAAACCTCTTCTTCGCTTCGCCATAAGGTAGTCGTTCCTTGGTCTTTAACTCCTGTATCTTCTTTTCATCGAGATACAATCGACACTCCCTGCTCCAGGCTGGATGTGACCCGGAGCAGTTGACACACACCTGCGGGAGGGTACAACTACTACCTGGCTCGTGTGCAGCCTTTCCACATTTCCCACAGGTGGGGTTGCCCTTACACGTCATTGTCGTATGCCCGAACCGTTGGCACTTAAAACAGCGCATCGGGTCCGGGACGTACTGACGGATATTCAGATTTAAATAACCAGCCTTGATGGCTTTGGGCAACGTTGGAGTGTCGAACGTCAAGACGAAGGTGGCAGTCTTCTCAAGATTGCCATTAACCCTTCGTTTGATCTGCCTTACCTCGACCACATGATCTGTTGACCACTCCTTAAGGAGTTCCTCGGTCTCAATATCGATAAGGTCGCGGCATGTGACCACGCCCTTACTCGAATTAAGAGTTTTATGGAGTTCGCACTTAACTGCGAACTCCCCGAGCTTCTCAGACTTAAGGAGAAGGACAGCCTACTTATGGGTAGATGTTTCCAAAAGCAGGGTCCCGTTCCTCAGCTTCTTGACTGATTTAAGGGTCCCGGCAAGACCCTCTAACCCTTTTTGAATATAAAAGGGGGACACCTTCTCGAAGGATCCCTCCTTCCTTGACATTATAATGAAGGCATTGTCTATTACAACGTCCTTCCTGTAACTGTACTCATTATCTGGAGGAGGGCTTTCAACCCTCGCCCGCTTTTTTGAACTGGGTGTATTTTTATTAGCCTGCGACACACCCGGGCCGCAGGGGTTTTTGTTTTGTTTGTGAGGAGTAATTTTTGATCCCACGAGCAAAACAGGTTTATAAAGAAATGCTGCTACAACAGGGGTGCGCAGGTGCCCCTGAGGTCGCACGTTAGCGGGTGGTTGGCCTCACCACTCATCCACCTCCTTGGCACGTGTCCGACCGTGAGGTTGAGGGGTTTTTTATAGAGGTTTGTACCGTCCTCGCGATCCGGGCGATGAAGCCAAGATCCCCGTTCTCCTAGGCACACAACGTTCCACCGCCACGCCCTACGGTGGTCGTTGAAGCATGGTAGGAGTTTACGGTGTGGGAAACTTACGGCGCTCACAAGTTTCCAGCTCGGGCACCGCGGGTTCGCCAAACCCGTACCTGGCACTTGCGTACCAGGCCCCTGCGGGGTTGGACAGAGACAATATATGCAAAATAGAGTTATTATACCACCTGCACTATCAGAATTATTACAAAATTGTATAGAACCAGTATGCCGATTAATAACGTAACAATCATCAAGAGTCATATCAACATCTGTACTATTGTTACTAATAAAAATTACATGGAACTATTATGTCAAAATAATATTTTATAGAACTAATATGTCAAAATAATTTTGTAATACAAACATTGTATAGAACTATTATGCCAAAATAATATTGTAATACAACAATTGTAATCTTAAATAATAAAAAAAAACTTAATGGCCGTTGCACCACACTTGCACTGGCACGAGCATGTCGTGCTCGTGCCCATATCAACAACGGTCGTCTGCGTAGCAACGCTCTCCTTCATGACGGGAGTTGATAACATCTTGTCGAGGCTAAGGGCGAAGACCGGTGGTGCAAGCGCCTTAAACCGCTTCTTCGCCTCGCCATAGCATAGTCGTTCCTTTGTTTTCAACTCCTGTACCTTCTTTTCTTCAAGGTACACTCGATACTCTCTGCTCCAGGCTGGATGAGACCCGAAGCAGTTGACACACACCTGTGGGAGCGTGCAGCTAGTGCCTGGCTCATGAGCCGCCTTTTCGCACTTCCCACAGGTGGGATTGCCCTTGCAGGTCGCCGTCGTATGACCGAACCGCTGGCACTTAAAACAGCGCGTCGGGTCCGGTACATACGAGCGAACATTAAGCTTCAAATAGCTTGCCTTGATGTCTTTTGGCAACGTCGGAGTGTCGAACGTCAGGAAGAAGATGGCTGTCTTCTCAAGACTGCCGTTAACCCTTCGTGTGATCTGACGAACCTCGACCACGTGATCTGTTGACCACTCATTAAGGTGTTCCTCGATCTCTAAATCCATAATATCGCGGCAGGTGATGACGCCCTTACTGGAATTTAGAGTTTTATGGAGTTTGCACTTAACTGCGAACTCCCCGAGCTTCTCACACTTAAGGAGTTTGACAGCCTGCTTGTGGGTGGATGTTTCCAAAAGCAGCGTCCCATTCCTCAGCTTTTTTACCGATTTAAGGGTACCCGCAATACCCTCTAACCCTTTGTGGATATAAAATGGAGAGATCTTTTCAAAAGATCCCTCCGCCTTTATCATTATCACGAAGGCATTATCTATTAAATAATCCATCCCGTTACTAGTACTCTGTTCAGGAGGTTGTACACTAATGAGTGGTTTGCCTAACCACCCATCCACCTCCTCGGCACGTTACTCAACTTGAGGTTGAGAGTTTTTTTATAGAGATTTGTACCGTCCTCGCGACCTGGGCGATTAAGCCAAGATCCCCGTCCTCCTAGGCACACAACATTCCACCGCCATGCCCTACGGTGGTCGTTCAAGCATGGTAGGAGTTTACGGTGTGGGAAACTTGCGGCGCTCACAAGATTCCAGTTCGGGCACCGCGGGTCCGCCAAACCCGTACCTGCCACTTGCGTACCAGGCCCCTGCGGGGTGGAAGCCTATACCAATGGGCTTAAAGATCATATAGATATGTTTACCTGGAACGTTCAGCTCCTTCGCTATATTCGTCCATATTTTAGAAAGCACCTCCTGGTTGTGATGGTCTTTTAGCGAAAGGTTGTAGATGGCAGGATGGCTTCAAACTAGAGCACACATACAAATCAGTCGAATATTCGAAACACAACACAACCACGTGTTCAACACAACCAGACCGCGAGATAGTGGAGCGAGCGAGGTAGAGGGGGAGAGGGAAGCCCGGGGAGGGAGGGTGGGTGGGTCACAAAATTATTGTTCAACAACTGCGGGAAGATGGCCTATCACCATATTAATATTTCACAACCTGGTCAGGCATTCCCAACGGCCACATATCAGCGATACAAGACTCAACATATCAATCTTCACAAAACCATCCAGAGCATCAAATTTAATAAGTTATGCATTCAACAAAATCTTAAACCGAATTATGTAAACGTGACAGTCAGGAACAGCACTAAACAGGCACAACAGGCAAAAAGAATAGCGGAAAACCAATGGATTAGTAAGGAAATAAGAGCACTTTATACCAAGAAAGCAAATCAAAACAAAACGCTCTACATTAGACACCTACAGCTTGCCACACAATTAAACAACCCAACAATACTGAGTGATATTATAGAAAGAATTGAAGACCACACAGCAGCGATTATAGACAACATTAAAGCAAAGCACAATAATAAAATCAAAGTATTGAAAAATAATCAAAGAAAACAGCACATAGATTTATCAAATGAACAACTTATAGCCAACCACAATTTTCACCCCAAACTCATCAACTTGACTAATATACAACTAAGTGAACCAGAAACTCAGTTACAGCAGAAAGGGTTAAAACACAACACAAATACAACAAGCAAGGACAAATTTATTGAACATATCATCACTGAATCAGAATATATAATCACACAAGAAGAAAAAGCACAAAACACATCATTAAATTCAGGCCTAACAAGAGAACTAATAGCAAATGAAATAAGACATATTAATACAAAACCGAAATACACTCACAACAAAGACACAAACAACACACTGAAAACGTTAAAAGTCAAATTGCAAACAAATGATATAATAACTACTACTCGTAACCTGTACCTGTACCTTCCAGTATCAGAACATGCCAATAGCCATGATTCCAACAACCTCAACGACTGTTTCACTGTGAGAGCAGTCAGAGTTTTCCCTCACAGCACCACTGCAGCAGAACTCCGGAGATGGGAACTAGCGTACCAGAATATCCTGGATACGAGACACCCACCTGGACTTAACCACCGTTAAATTCCAATTAACCCATCACTACCTTTTTTTTTTTTTTTTTTTTTTTTTTTTTTTTGCTATGTTTATACTGTACCATTACTACATTTGCTCATTTTACCATCGCCTGCCAAAATATTAAATATATTATCTCAGACATTGTATACCGATATCGATAGTCTACTCCTTATCCGTCCCCCCCCCCCTCACCCCACCACAACAGGGTTAGTCATTAGGTAACGTTCGGTGTGCACACACGTTCCGAGCCTAATGGCCCGTTTTTTCTATTTGTGAGCAAGGCATATGCCGAAATATTGTGTTGTTTGTTTGTCAGCATTAGTGTTCTCTCATCGCATCCATCCACTTTGGTATGTGGTGGGTTAATTTCCCTTTCTTTTCTTATTTATAATAACTACTAAGGCAGATAAAGGAAACACAATAGTACTAATACAAAAAAAAACAGTACTGTAAATATCTGGTTGAATCAAAACAAACCGTATGTAACACACATGTGTAAATAAACAGAAAAGATTAATCAATTTTTTATAAAGGTGAATAACACGCCAATGCAATTGAATTTTGTTAATAAACAAAATTCAATTGCATTGGCGTGTTATTCACCTTTATAAAAAATTGATTAACTTGCAATTGAGGAAATGGGCCCACAACATCCAGTCAGAAAAGATTAACATTAAGAACAAGTGCAACAGAAAAAAACAACTAGTGTAACAATAGTTTAAAGAAAACTGTAATGAACAGTTATGTGAAAGAGTGTTAAGTGCTGTTCCAGACCGACATGTAAAGGAATACCACTATATCTCCACTGAAGATGCCCTACACCACAAGGGCGAAACGCATCTGGAGGAATTAAATAAAAAACAAAATTCACCAAACCAATTGTTTTTGAGGGATTTATTTACAAAATTATTGTTCAACAACTGCGGGAAGATGGCCTATCACCATATTAATACATTACATGTGGTTTGTATGCGCTTGTATGGAACGCTTCTTATCGATACTTTGAGTGCCTTAGTTTCTACGACATATTTGTGTTCTATCTACCTGTGATTTTCTCGTGGCCTCCTAATATGCCATATCGCTTATGTGTGCCGAATTGTAGAGGAAATTACGCAGGTGGACCAAAAGTTACCATATTTAAATTTCCGGATGATAAAGCCATGAGGAAGAAATGGATATCAAGTATACACAGGGATTACTTTGTTACTTCTTCAAGTTCAAGGGTAAGTTTTTGTTTTGTTTACATTATTAAGAGGATAAGTTAACTTGTATGGATGTTTCTGTGGTGTAATGTCTGATATGCAGACTAAAAATAAAAATCGGATTTTTTAACGAGTTCCGCATCTTATTTAAAGCATCTTTAACTGTTCAGCTGTAACATTTACTGTTTTATTTAACAATTGTTGATTGTTTACGAAAATAGCAGCTTATGTTCTACATCAATATTTTGGCTGTAATAGATTACAAGAAGTTCAGTCATACTCAGGGTTAATGTCGTTGCATGAGTTCATGTGTATTTATTTAATTGTATTTTTCCCTTTGCCAGTAAGTCTTGTAATGTCCTGAACGTCCTGTGAGGCAGGAAGCCGGGCATATGGTCTGTGTTGTTTTTGGCGAGACCCCTGGGGGCAGCTTCTGTGGGGTGAGATGTGTTGTGCTCCAACAGAAAACGGGGAGAGAAAGAAAAAAATGTGGGTGTGGACCTACGCAAGAAACTGCCGACACGTGTGATCTGATTTCCGTCTTGTTTTATTTGTTTATTGCGAGGGCGCCCACCAATCGGCGAGTGGCTGAGCGTTTTTGGTTCTGATTGGCTGGAGGACGCGGTGACTGGGATTACGACTGACGACTTCGGGCAAGAAGGACCGAGGGTGAGCGAGGATTAGCCGCCGCGCCGCCGCTGCCACCGCCGCCGCTGCCACCGCCGCCGCCGCCGCTCACACGCGGCCCACCCCCGTCATCACGCCGCGCCGTCCCAGGTAAATACACACCAAGAAAGGAAGAGACATTTGCAAACCCATTCAGCCCAGAAAATCCCCGAGACAACTCTCATGCTGAAACTTTTAAATCCACAAAACGTTGTTGTATGTGACTTAATATACACTGACCACTTTGTGAGTAAAAGCAACTCAAATGTTCTATTGTAAACTCTGTTTTTTTTCAATCACCCTCCATCCCTAAGTCATTGAATCAATTATAGCTTGTAGTGTGGAATCTGTGGTCAGCTTTTGTTTTTGGTTTCGACAGGCGCTTTCCTTTAGTATAGGAAACTCTGCCGAAAACCTGGCGCCCACCCTGACTGGTTTTTAGACCACAGAAACCGCCCAGTAATGTCTGGATAAACAATGGTTTATGCACGGAACTAGGTAGACATTACAGTCTTCACACATTTTCGCAACATTCGACATTTTTCCTTGCACTGATCTATTACCTCTGCATTGAGCCACATATCTGCACTTGATACATTTTCAAACGAAATAATTTTGTGGTTTGGAGTGTCTATTGTTTTGTTTGTTTATATGTGATTGTATTATATGATAAAATAATGTATGTGTGTGGGGGGGGGGGCTAGGATGGGAGTGAAACATGTTTATTTATATGGTCTGGTGGACATGAGTATGTTAGGAGTGCTCTAAATGGTATGGAACGTAGGTTTTGATTTTTGATATTTTTATTCCATTCCCATGTTTATTTAAATGTTTTTTTTTCCCCCTAACAAAATCCTGTATTTATTCTCTAGCACAGTGGTTCCCAACAGGTGGTCCGCGGACCCCCAGGGGTCCGCGAGCTATGCCAGAGGGGTCCGCAAAATGCTATTAGAATAAAAAATATATTAAATATATTTCGTATGATAACAAATTTTTTGTTTTGGCCGTTTCCTGCATGAGCAGAGCTTTAGCGAACGGCTAACTTCTGCGTCTAGCAGAAAATAGTTCTGCTGTATGCCGTTAGACTGCGCGCGCTGCCTCTTTGCAGCTGACAACTGACAGTCACTTTACACAGAAATTCGTATTTCAGACGACAATCGGCCATTGTTAATTTATTGCCAGTGCTTTCACAGACCGTGTTCAGTATTCAATATTCTGTATTACAACAGTAGTGTTTGTAAAGCGTTGTTTTTCGCGGAAGCTACAGTTCGTGTAGTTAAAAATGGACCGTTGGTTAAAAAGTGGTTCGTTAAAACGAGAAAGGTCTACAGATGAAGAGGAAGGTAATGCATTTGATGTGCAAGCAAGTAAGTCAGTGACTCTCGAATCGAAGTCAGTGTCCATTGAACCTAAATCGTCGGCGTACCTTGAACCTAACTCTTCCAAGATCAGTGTTAAGCTTACTGGAAAAATTAGAAAATATAACTCTGATTACTTGGAAATCGGTTTTACGTTCACTGGACCTGAGCAACAGCCTAAACCTCAATGTGTAATTTGTTATGAAAGCCTTTCGAATGAATGTATGAAACCAGCAAAACTCCGGCGTCATCTTGAAACAAAGCACCCAGAGTACAAAAGTAAGTCATTAGATTTTTTCAAAAATAAATTAGGAGAGTTGAAAATATCTCGTAAAACAATTACTAAACACTCTGGTGCAAATGTAAACGAAAATGCAACCCTTGCGTCTTATGAGGTGGCTCAGCTTGTTGCTAAATGTGGGGAAAACCACACAATTGCTGAGGAACTTATACTGCCATCAGCAATAATACTTTGCAAGAGAATGTTAGGTGATGCAGCTGCTAAGGTAATAGGAACTGTCCCGCTATCAAATAATACTGTTCAAAGACGAATTACTGATATGGCAGTTAACATCGAAGAAACATTGTTGGCTAGACTTTGCATGAGTGACATGTACGCTCTACAATTGGATGAAAGCACAGACATATCTAAAAAAGCTATAATGTTGGTTTTCGCACGATTCTTATGGGAGGACCAAGTGTTTGAAGATTTCCTTTTTTCATGCGAACTACTGCATACAACAGCAGACGATATTTTTACTGCATTAAATAATTATCTCAATGAACACGATGTCACCTGGAAAAAATGTGTAGGCTTGTCGACGGATGGAGCAAAGTCAATGGCTGGCAAAAAAACAGGACTTCTAGCTCGTATCAAAGCAGTAGCCCCTGAGGTGAAATGGACTCACTGTTGTATCCATCGTGAAGCCTTAGTAGTCAAAAGATTGCCTGAACCTTTGCAAAAGATACTTAACGAAGTAGTTCAAATCATTAACTATATTAAAACTCGACATCTGCAATCCAGATTATTTTCTTTATTGTGTAAAGAGATCGGCAGTGAGCATGAGCAACTTCTTATTCATACAGAAGTAAGATGGCTTTCTCGAGGTAGGATCTTGTCAAGATTTTTTGAACTTAGAGACGAGGTTCGTGTCTTCCTTCTTGACACAAAGTACGCGGATTTTCTCACTAACTTCTCTTGGCTTTGCTCAGTTGCGTACTTAGCTGATGTGTTTGAACACTTGAATGTGTTAAACTTGAGTTTACAAGGAAAAAATGTAGACATGTTCAAAGTTGAGGATAAGATTAGTGCTATGGTCAAAAAATGTCAAATCTGGGCGTCAAGAATAGAAAACGAGTCACTAACTAACTTTTCTACTTTAAAACAATTCTTGGAATCATCAGAGGAGAGTCTGCCTGACCAGATCAAGATCAATGTAGCCGATCATCTACGCAGCCTAGCCACCACTTTTAGAGAGTATTTCCCTAAACCTGACCCTGACGACAGATGGATTCGAAATCCTTTCAGCTGTGAAGAAATAGACAAAATCCATGGCCTCACTGTAGAAGAGCAAGATCAACTTGTGGATCTGTCCAGCTGTGGTACGATGAAAAACATTTTCATCTGTGATAAAATTACAGACTTCTGGGCATCAGCACGCAAGGACTACAAGAAACTTGGAGATAAGGCAATGAAAAAGATTCTTCCATTTGCAACCACATATCGGTGTGAGCAAGCATTTTCTTCCATGTGTTTCATGAAAAACAAATATAGGAATCGACTCGACATACGGTCGGATTTCAGATTGAAAGTTTCAAGTTTGGAACCTAATATTTCAGAAATAATGAACTCAAAGGTCAGATTGAACTCATCTCATTAAGAATTGAAAATTAAAACTAACTGTATACTGATGGAGTACTTTCAAATAAATAATACCTTGTATGAAATTAGTGTTTTCTTATTTTTCACACATATCTACTCAATGCAATCTCAAGTGTAGTACACTTGAAAGACCAATACACTCAGTTTTAATTTTTTCCTGTCATTTTCAGTTCATACTCAATTTTTATTTTTTAAGGAGTTTCTTATACTGAACACCCAGATTTGAAGACAAAGATTTTGAGCAATAATAAAAAATTTAACAATAACAATGATGGCTAAATTGAAAAAGTTTTAAGCTCAATATTTGTTCAATAATGAATATGTCAATGTTGTTTATAAGTACCAAATATAGAAAACGTATAAAAAGACTCTTGATTGGGTTTTTTTTAGGTATTTGATACTGTGATATGACAAAGTACCAACCATGCTCGATGAGGGGGTCCTCGAGAAAATTTTGTTGGGAACCACTGCTCTAGCAGTATGAATAATAAATGTACAGTTATTTGTTCTGTTAATCTGGACAATGTTGGATGTGCCATGGTCATATGTTCATTCAGGAGGTTTTTGTTTTCTAAGAGGGCTTTGTATATGTGGGCACACCCAGAAATATGTTACTCTTCATGATCATTTATGGCTAACTTTGCAGTACTTTGATAACTCTATCATGAAGTATGAGTAGTCTTTTTAAATTCTGTGACTGTAGGTATTCCATTTCTAAAGAATTTTTATTTCAGGTATGCCAGGCCCACTTCCAGAAAGATGATATCATTTGGGAAATGCGAGTTTGGGATGAAAGCACTGGTCAATTATTAAGTGCCCCCCTTCAGAAACCACGTTTGAAGCCAGATGCAGTTCCATTGGTACTTCCAAACGTTCCTGCATACCTCTCCAAAGAAGAGATGATGAAAGAAGGACCACAGGAAAAGAAGCTGCAGCTTGAAAAGGAACAACTAGCAGCAGCATTACAGTGTAGCTTATCTTCTCAACAACAGTATGAAAATACTTTCAGCTTCTGTTCTTTAGAAGAGTTATTGTTACGCACCAAGGAAGTGGAATTACCCTGTGTTGTTGTTGTTGTTGTTTTTAGGGTTTTAGGGCGCATCGACAACTGGGTCATTAGCGCCCTAACAAAAACATTAAATGACAATGTGGCTAAAACTTACCTCAATGGCCTGCATGGCCGACTGTAAAGGGGTCGGCCATACAGACAGCAGAATAAAATACTAAAATACAAACTGGAAAACCGCCCGAATAACCGACTATCCCTATGATTGGAATGTAATTGAAGTGAACAGCGAATTTGTGTATTTTCTGAAGATCACAAGAAACACAGCACCATTAATCACACATTCTGCTGTTGTGGATAAAAATTTAAATGTTTCACTGTTTAGGGGAAATTTGGAATTAAAGATATTAGGAAGGTTATCTTTTCCTCAAAAGATAAATAATATACATAACATTGTGAGTATATTGCAAGAGTTTTCAGATTTAGAGTTGTTGTTGTTGTTGTTGTTATTGGTGTTTAAGGGCGCGTCGACGTCGGGGTCATTAGCGCCCTTACAATAACCAGCAATTACTGTGGCTTTAAAATGTACTAAAATACTGTCTGCATGGTCGACTGTAAAGGGGTCGGCCATACAGACAGCAAATAAAATAAAACATGAAATTACACGTGGCTTTAAAAGAGCCACCAATACTTCAAACCGTACGGCACATGGATGGCTGTAAAGGGGCCAAGATTGTTAAAAAGAGGATTAAATACACTACACGTCTCGCTGGCTGTATAGTGGCCAGCGAGACATGAATCATAACAATATAAAAAATAATAACAATTCGCATGCATGGGTGGCTGTAAAGAGGCCACCCATCCATCTTAAAACTAGGCCGATCTACCTAAAATTTTAGGCGCTAGACCGGCCAAAACAAAAAATCTTAAAACCCTCGCCACGTTGCTGGTCTAATTGTTTAAAATGAGGGACAGATCGTTGGCCAAGCCTACATCTGCCCTCAAGTCTAAAAATAAAACACATTCAGTTAAAATGTGGCGTACCGTCAAAGGTACGCCACAGGCATCACACTCCGGAGGGTCCTCTCGGCGGAGAAGGAAACCATGTGTCAGAGGACAGTGCCCTATACGGAGGCGAGTAAGGAGAACCTCATCCCTCCTCGCCCGCTGGAAGGAGCTGCTCCACGGCTGAACGGTCGGTTTGACCAGCCGGAGCTTATTATGCTCTACCTCCAGCCACTGTCTCTGCCAGATGTCGGAAACAAATCTTTTCACCACCGAGGCAAGGTCAGACTTTGGGACCGGATCAAAGTCAATTCTGACCTTGTTGCAGGCTAACTTGGCAGCTCCATCAGCTGCCTCGTTCCCCCTGATTCCCACATGTCCAGGTACCCAGCAGAATATGACCTCCTTTCCAAAAGATTGGAGGGATTGGAGGGTGTCCTGTATGTCCTGGACAAGACGATCTGCTGGGTACATGCTTCCAATGGCCCGGATACAGCTGAGGGAATCACAGCATATGATGTACTTCAAGCTGCGACTTACTTTCATATGCTGGAGCGACTTTAACATAGCGTAACACTCTGCAGTGTATACGCTGCAACAGCTATTCAGTTTGTAGTTATATGTCGCTCGAGGGAACACTACGGAACAGCCTACTCCGTTAGCCTGCTTAGACCCATCCGTATACACCGGGGTAAAATCCTGATACTTGTTTAAAATGTCGCTAAAAATTCTGGTAAAAACACTAGCAGTAGTTGACTGCTTGTTGAACCTAGACATTTCAAAAATCGTTCTGGGCCTCTTTAAAAGCCAGGGGGGAGATTTACTCCAACCCTGGTGATAAAAGGAGGGCAATTCAAACCCATACTCTTCTAAAATGGCCTTTGTACGGTGGCTGAACGGTTTGGTGGCTCTACGGCGATTAGCATATATTCGTTCGAAGTTAGGTGTCATCACAATGTCGTGCACGGGACTATAAGGAGTTGTGGCAATATGTACATAGTGTCGCACCATGAGGAGATGCCGCCGGATGGAAAGCGGCGGCTCGCCAGACTCAGCACAAATGCTGGGGATTGGGCTAGTGCGATATGCACCCGTGGCGAGCCGAATTCCTGCATGATGGACACTATCCAATATCCGAAGATAGCTGTCCCGTGCCGAACCGTATACAATGTACCCGTATTCCAAACGCGACCGCACAAAGGCTCGATAAAATTGTAGTAGGCAGGAGCGGTCAGCGCCCCAAGACCTACCACAAAGACATTTTAAAACGTTTAGAGCTTTCAAGGCCCTGGCTTTTACATCTTTAAGATGTGGAAGCCAGCTGAGCCTTGAGTCTAAAATGAGGCCCAGAAAACGAACAGTATCAGTAAAACGTAAAACGGTGTTCCTCAGGGTAAGGTGGGGTTCTGCTAAAAGACTTCTGCTACGAGTAAAAAGTACACACTGGGTTTTCTCAGTAGAGAAACGAAAACCGGTGTGCACTGACCATTCATCCAACCTGTTCAGCGCGAGTTGCAGCTGCCGCTCAGCGCTTCTCAGGCTGGACGATGCAATAAAAATTAAGAAGTCGTCCACATATAAGGAACACCGCAGTGGACTCCATATAATGGCTGCAATGCTATTAATGGCAATGGCAAAAAGTGTAACGCTTAAAACTGAACCCTGAGGGACACCGTTTTCCTGAATAAAAAGATCGGACACTTCATTACCGACTCGGTACCGGAAGCAACGACTAGATAAAAATGATTTTAAAAAACGGGGCAGGTTACCCCTAAAACCCCATTCATGCAACTGTTTTAAAATAACATGCCGCCAGGTAGTATCGTACGCCTTTTCAAGATCGAAAAAAACACCCACAAGGTGTTGGCTGCGGATGAACGCATCCTGTATTGCCGCCTCCAGGAGGATCAGGTTGTCCAAGGTGGAACGGAACTTCCTGAATCCACACTGAAAGCGGCTCAGTAGATTACGGGATTCAAGACACCAGACGAGGCGGCGATTGACCATCCTCTCTAGTGTCTTCCCCACGCAGCTAGTCAAGGCAATACTACGATAACTACCTGGCAACAATTTGTCTTTGCCAGGTTTTAAAATCGGAATTAATGTTGCTTCTTTCCACGAGTCGGGGAAGTGTCCTCCGGTCCATATATCGTTAAAAATATCCAGAAGGTACTCCTTAGCATCTTTACTTAGATGCCTCAGCATCTGGTACTGGATCAAATCAGGCCCTGGAGCAGTGTCGTTAGCGCTGTTTAACGCCGACTCCATCTCCCAAAATGTAAATGGGCAATTGTAGGCCTCTGTATTCGACGAATCGAAGCACAGCGCGCGCCTCTCGGCAGCAATCTTGCGTTGCTGGAACCGAGGGTCAAAGTTGGTGGATGAAGTGATAGCGGCGAAGTTCTCCGCCATCAGCTGCGCTATGCTTCGTTCATCGGTGACTATACGTCCACGATCCAGTAAACCAGATACTGGAGGGCGGGAGTACCTTCCAGATATACGGCGGATAGACTCCCATACTTTCGACGAAGGTGTGGAACGGTTTACAGAGCTCACAAAGTTCTGCCATGACCTTTTCTTGCTCTCCTTAATAACTCGACGCGCCCTAGCTCTGGCAATACGGAACGCTGCCAGGTTGTCGGTTGTTGGCTGCAACCTAAATCGACGCAACGCCCGTCTACGACCCTGAATGGCGGAACGACATTCGTCGTTCCACCAGGGGACGTGCGTCCTACGCAGCGTTCCGGAGCTTTTAGGCATTGAAACGTCAGCTGCCTGGTGAATCACTTCGGTAAAGTGATTCACCCTCTCCTCAAGGTTATTATACTCTTTAAGAGTGATGGAGCGGCGGTAGAGGTTCCAGTCGGCTTTGCTGACGTTCCATTTGCGTCGGTTATTGCCTCCTCCACGCTCAAACTCTACGTGCATCCATATTGGGAAGTGGTCGCTTCCATGAAGGTCACGATCCACCTCCCAATGCACGGAGTCCGCGATTGAGGGGGAGCACAAGGAAAGGTCAATGGCAGAGGACGATCCGGAAGCAGTGGTAAAATGCGTCATTGCACCAGTATTGAGGACACATATTTCCTCTTGCTCTATTAATCTACCAACCATTCGGCCTCGGGGGCAATCGGCGTTAGAGCCCCACAGCGCACTATGTGCGTTGAAATCTCCTAAGAGGAGGAATGGCCGAGTAAGCTGCCGCAAGATGTTAGCCATGTCGTCACAACTGATGGGCGTGTTAGGTGGTAGATAAATAGAGCATACTGTGAGTTGAGTGGGACCATAAATCCTCACTGCCACTGCTTGTAAATCAGAGGTGAGAGCTACAGGTTCGGAGTGGACAGTGTTTCGGACAAACACCGCCACTCCACCCTTCGCTCGATCACCCTCGGTATCGTCCTTACGGTACATGTCATATCCTCTTAGCACAGGTTTGTGTGATGGTCTGAAATGTGTCTCTTGCAGACAGAGACACAAAGGATCAGACCGTGCTAAGAGGTGTAACTCCTCTTTGTGAGCTGTAAAACCATTGATGTTCCACTGCAGTATGGGAGCCATCCTTATCTATTCAACCTCACCCGCCCCGGTTCGGGTGGGTCTTCAGTCACTTCCTGCTGAGGAACGGGACCAGACTCGTCCACCAGCATATCTGTTTCTTCCTGCCCGGAAGCGGAGACAGACATCTCCGACCCGGAGGACTCCTCTAATTCCTCTTCGTTCTTTTTCTTCTTCTTCCTCTTTCCCTTACCCTCCTTACTGCTGGACAGTCTGGGAGGGGAGGAAGAAGGGGACTTGACGAACTGGGTCGGATCAGTCTGCCTAAACTTGGGACCTCTTATCTTCTGGTCACCTCTATTTCCACCGGTAGCTAATGGTATCGCTACCATTTCGATAGCACGCGGTGGAATAGGAGGTGCTATTAACTTGACTGCTGGTGGGGTCTTTGTTACTGCTGCTGGAGTGATCGAGATCGCAGACGTGTTGCTACCGACGTCCGCGGTCTTGGATGTTATGACCTTGTCGGATTTTGCGCCGCATTTGCACTGACATGAGCACGTTGTGCTTGTGCCCATGTCTGCAACGGACGTCTGCGTAGCAACACTTTCTTTCCTGACGGGAGCTGAAGCCATCTTAGCAAAGCTAGTTGTGAAGATGGGAGCGGCTAGCAGTTTGGCCTTCTTCTTTGCTTCCCCATAAGGAATCCGCTCTTTGGTCTTCAGCTCCTGTATCTTGCGCTCTTCAAGATACACTTGACACTCCCTACTCCATGAAGGGTGCGACCCGGAGCAGTTGACGCATGCGGGTGGCAGCGCGCAACTCACACCTGGGTCATGTGCGCCCTTGCCGCACTTGCCACAAGTGGGATTGCCCTTACATGACGCCGTCGTATGCCCGAACCGCTGGCACTGGAAACAGCGCATCGGGTCCGGAACATACGGACGGACGTTAAGGTTTATATATCCGGCCTTGATAGTCTTGGGCAATACTGGAGTGTCAAACGTCAGGACGAAGGTGGCAGTCTTTTCAAGATTGCCATTTACCCTTCGTGTGATCTGACATACCTCGATCACTTTCTGAGATTTCCACTCGCTAAGAAGCTCGTCTGTAGCCAGGTCCATAATATCCCGGCAAGTAATAACACCTTTGCTACTATTTAAGGACTTATGGAGTTCGCATTTTACGGCGAACTCCCCGAGCTTCTTACAATTAAGCAATTTAGTTGCTTGCTTGCTGGTACATGTTTCCAGCAGCAGCGTCCCATTCCTCAGTTTTTTGACAGAATTTAGGGTACCAACCAAACCATCTAGCCCCTTTGAAATATAGAAGGGTGACACCTTTTCAAATGTTCCTTCTATTCTTTCAATTATCACAAAAGCGTTCGCTAAGGAACATTCTTGTCTGTTACACTCTGCTTCTGAAGCGGGGGGGCTATCAACCCTCACCCGCTTCTTAGAACTGGGTGTATTTATATTAGCCTGCGGCACACCCGTACCGCAGGGGTTTTTGGTTTTGGTGGAAGACTTCGTTTTGGTCCCACGAGTAAAACCAGTTTAAAAGAAAGCGCTAATACAACAGGGGTGCGCAGGTGCCCCTGAGGTTGCACGTTATCGAGTGATCTGCCTCTCACCCATGCACCTCCTCGGCACGTGTCCGACCTTGAGGTTAAGGGGTTTTTTATAGAGGTTTTTACCGTCCTCGCGATCCGGGCGATGAAGCCAAGATCCCCGTTCTCCTAGGCACACAACGTTCCACCGCCACGCCCTACGGTGGTCGTTGAAGCATGGTAGGAGTTTACGGTGTGGGAAACTTGCGGCGCTCACAAGTTTCCAGCTCGGGCACCGCGGGTTCGCCAAACCCGTACCTGGCACTTGCGTACCAGGCCCCTGCGGGGTCAGATTTAGATTCTGGGTGCTCAGAATTCTGTGTAAATAATGTTGTACTGATGGTAAAAGAAAGTTTAGGAGTGTTGCAAGGTAAAGTAGAGGATTGTGAAAAGGAGGTGGTAGAATTTATATCTGAGCAAGTTGGGCTCATAAATGTTAAGAGATTTAATCTAAGGTTTAGTTCCACATTCATGATATTTTGTTGTTTATTTTTTTCCGTTTCATCTCATGCTTATAAGTTTGTACGTAGCAGTTCTTTAATGAAAATGCCACATCCTAGTACTTTACGTAGAATCTGCAGCACATTTAATGTAAATCCATCACATGAAAAGTTTGGGGGAAGTAATTTCCTTTGTTATGCAAAACAGAAATTTCAGTATTTGAACACCAATGATGTTAATGTGGTTTTGAATGTAGGTTAAATTCATCTAAACTCCTATTTGGAATACAGAGGGGGCAGTGTTTTGGGCATGTCATATAATTCAGAACATGCTGCAAATACAGCATCTGTATTTATGCTGAACAGTGTAATAAAATGTGTAAACAGAATCATGTCACACCAAACTATGTAAACATTAAAGTCAGGAACAGTTCCATATCAGCACAGAAAGCTAAGCAGACTGCAGAAATTGTTTGGATAAATAATGAAATTAAATCTCTTTATGCAAAAAAGACACAACACAACAAACAACTCTATGAAACACATCTAGAACTTTCAAAAGAAATAAATAATCCCCATATATTACAGAACATTATCGAAATGGTAGAAAGCAACACCAAACAAAATATTTAACAACTAAAAAACACACACACCAGTAAAATAAACAGACTTATACTCAAAAAGCACAAAGAATCCCCACAGCATACTAATTCAGATACCCCTACAACAAAACATACCTTCCACCCACACTTAGTTAATTTAACCAGTACACAATTAACAGAAAAAGAACAACAACTTCTCGAAAAGGGCCTAAGATGTACACATAAAAATAAATTTATGGAGAACACTATAATAGAAGCTGAACACATTCTTGCACAGGAAGACAAGAGAAGCAAAAGCCAAGTTAATACAACCCTAGCTAGAGAATTAATAGCAAAAGAACTAAACATCATCTCCTCAACTCATATACAAAGAAATAATGAAAACAAAACTCTACAACAATTAAAAATTAAATTAAATAACCAGAACATTGTCATTACAAAAGCAGACAAAGGGAACATAGTGGTGCTAATGCAGAACACAGATTACATAAATAAAACTGAAGACTTCATACACAATAATAATACCGAGTGTTACAAAAAAATGTATACACACTTTTAAAGGTCATAGAGAGTTCGTTTTCATGCTTGAGAGGATGAAATTTGGTACAAACGTAGTGTGATGTTTGCTCAATAGGTGGCAGCAAGCTAGGGCCGTGACGCGGGCAGCGGTGCTTAACTGATATCAACATGGCGGAAGTATGGTTGAACTTTGAAGAGCGTAAGCAATTGTTGAAGTGGTACTGGAAATTCGACAATGTGGCTGCTGTCCAGAGACAGTGGAGACGTGAGTTTGGTACAGATCCACCTATACAGTTAACAATTACCCGTATACGTGACAAATTCGAGCTGCATGGAACAGTGTGTGATGTACACAAAGGCCGATCAGGGCGACCTCGCACAGCTACGAGTGACGAGTCCTCGGCTGCGGTGCTGGAACGCTTTCAGCAGTCGCCACAAAAATCTACAAGGCAATGTGCGCGTGAGAGTGGTGTAAGTCATGTCAGCGTGCTACGCATTCTGAAGAAAGGCAAGTTTAAAGTGTACATTCCCAGACTGGTGCAACAGTTAAACGACGACGACTCAGATCGTAGGTTACAATTTTGTGAATGGTTTCGGGACATGGTTAACAATGTTCCGGGATTTGTGGGGAATGTGGTTTGGTCAGATGAAGCACAGTTCAAGCTCAATGGAACTGTCAACAGACACAATTGTGTGTACTGGGCTGACAATAATCCCAACATCACAGTGGAAACGGCTGTGAATTTGCCTGGTGTAAATGTGTGGTGCGGATTGACTCGTAGGGGACTCATTGGTCCTTTCCGTTATGAAGGTACTTTAACCGGTGAACTTTATCTGAGAATGCTTAACGATTCAATTTTACCTGCCATTCATGAACTGTACGGTAATGAGAGGATTTATTATCAACAAGATGGCGCCCCTGCGCACTACCATAGGGATGTAAGAGCATACCTTGATCTACATTTTCCAGAGAATTGGATAGGACGCAGGGGTCCAATCGAGTTTCCTGCGCGTTCTCCAGATCTAACACCATTGGACTTTTACTTATGGGGATCAGTGAAAGACCAGGTGTACAGAAGAAAACCAGATAACCTGAACGAACTTTGGGATGAGATTAGAACAGTGTGCGCAGATATCCCACTGTAAACTTTAGCGGTAGTTACCGAATCAGTCGCAACCCGTGTTCAGAAATGCATTGATGCAGAAGGCCATCACTTTGAACACTTAACATAAACATTTACCCCAGAAAGTGTATTGGAAACTTCAAACAGACTTATAATCTTACTTTCAGGCTAATAAACATTTTGTATGAAAACGTTTCCATATGTTTTTTCTTCTCCTGAAGTGTGTATACATTTTTCTGTAACACTCGGTATATCAAAACTCATATCAGATCCAACAACAAGATTCCAAACAAATGTTAAGAAATGCCTGAAAAACACAAAATTACTGTTCAGAGACTGGGAGATACCACATTTTACACAAAAAAATCCCAAAGCACCCACAATGAGGAGCCAGCCAAAAATTCACAAAGCTCATATTCCCATAAGACCGGTAGTAAATTTTAGAAATGCTCCAACATACAAGTTAGCCCAATACATGCACACACACCTCACAAAACACTACAAATATCACAAAAATAGAAACATAACAAACACACTTCATCTAATTCAAAACATACAGAACATACTGATTCCTGATACAGCAACGGTGGTATCATTTGATGTGGAGAGTATGTACTCAAAAATACCCATTAATGAAATCATATGTCTGATAGAGAAACCTCACAACTCAGAATAACATCCCACCCACAATCATCACAGAAATAATAGAACTACTCAAGTTAATCACATCACAGAACTATTTCAGTTTTAACAAAGAATACTATTTACAGGAGGAAGTCCAGTATCAGGGATAATGGCTTCAATCATTATGGATGCCATAGAGAATATAATTTTCCAGAAAATCATTCCAAAAAAGCAATACAAAATACTATACTGGTTTAAATTTGTGGATGATATAATTTGCCTACTGGATGAACCACAACATCGAATTGAAGAATTCCATAGTGACATAAACCAAGTACACAAGAACATTAAATTCACCATCGAAAAAGAAACTAACAATTAGATACACTTCTTGGATATAACAATTAAAAAGATAGACAATAGACATAGTTTCAGTATCTATAGAAAAGCAACTACCACAAACACAATTATAAATGCTACCTCCAACCACCCGATCAATCACAAACAGGCTGCTATCAGATATATGCTACACCGAATGAATGAGATACCCCTCACTAAAGAAGATTACACAACAGAATTCAACAATATTCTATTGATAGCATCCAAGAATGGCTATAACACAAAACATGGTGCAAAAGATGAATGACAAAATTAAAAAACAAAGATACAAATATAATCAACAAACACACAAGACCCAGCAAAATCTCCAAACCACACTCACAAATACCATACAAAAAGAGAACCAGCAATGGTATACAATGACATACCTGAACACAAACACACACAGGATCAGCAATATTTTTAGAAAAATGGGAATAAATATAGCTTTCAGAACTGACAATACCATTCAAAACCAGCTCAACAGAAACACAGAAGAAAATAAGTACCAACAATAAGGGATATATAAACTGACTTGCCAACAGTGTAAGGCCACATACATAGGACAAACAGCGAGGAAATTTGAAATCCGATACAAAGAACACTTCAGGGCATTAAGGTGCACCAACCACTCTACATTTGCGGAACATCTACTTGAGAACAAACATGAACACACTGATATATGGAAAGACATGCAAATACTGAAAATTAATAACCACAACAAAAATATGCTGACAGTACAAGAAAATTTCTACATATAGAAAGCAATATATGAAGGGCAAAATATAATCAATGACTACATTCACCTCACGAATCAGACCTTATTCAAAACGCTTAAAACAATTCCATAATACATTCGAAACACACACACACACACACACAAAACGCAAAAGCATAGATATAATTTAAAACCCAAACAAACAAATCGATAATATACCTGCCGGAAATAATAAGCATCTCTGAACGCAGTAATGAAAACAACAACAAATGCTCGTAGAGTGGTTACACAGACAAGAAGTGCGTAAACAATAGTGCGTTTTTAAAAATGAAGACAGTTTGTGAGAATATAAACACACCACAGTGTATATGCGGAACACACAAAAGCAATAGAAAAAGCACTGAAATGGAACTTCCCCTGACTTCAATGTAAAAACAAGAAACAAAAACTGTAAGTAGAATGTAACATTCATAGTACTTATTAACAGATTAGAATTATAAACATATTTTAAACAAGATCAAAGAATGTAAATAAAACTGTTCTAGGGCACCGAAGATGATTGAATAAATCGAAAAGCGTCTGCCAAAAAACGAAGTTTTTTATTTAGCTGCACTAGATGGATAAGTCACAGAAACCTTATTAGTGTAAGGTCTGATTACAGAGATGTTGTTCACATCCTACTAGTAAAAACCATTTCTGCTCAGTTGCTACATGATGTGCTGCTATCCATAATAAATGGCCTTGAACATATTGGCTATAGGGTTTATTGTGTTGCAACTGACAATAATAACATTAATAGTAAAACAATGTCAATGTTTTCTGTGGATAAAGAAATTTATATTGTTTTTAAACAACCAACTAATCCTGATCGCCCACTTTTATTTTTAATTAATCCAGTTCACATACTGAAGTGCATAAGAAATGTGTGGCTGAATCAGAAAAATGAAGATAAGGATATGTTCTATCCTCAGTTTCCAGTTAGAGAGGAATTGGAACAAAATAAGTTTTCTGTAGCTTATTTTAAAAGCTTTATGACATAGATTCCAGTTCTATTGTAAAATATGGTAACACGGTTACTCTGAAATCACTTTGCCCTACATCTTTAGAGAAACAGAGCACGCAATTGATGTTACAAATTTTTAATCGGCATATTTCGAGTGCCTTGAGGTAGCTAGTGGTAAATATGATTTGCAGCATGGGTCAACAACAGCTGAGTACATTAGAATAGTAACAAAATGGTTTGAGGTCATGAATGTCAAATCAATGTTTAAAGGGAAACACAAGCAGAATCTATTTATGGAGCCATTAATGGCTGAAAGTGTTTCTATGCAATTTCTAAATGATTTTTTAGACTGGCTCACAAAAGAGACATTTTTTGACATTCGACATACAACATATGTTGTGATAGAAGTTGCTTGTTATTGCTTTGAGAAACTAGGTATGACATACTTTTTGACGGGCAATCTTTAAACAGATGTGCTTGAGCGCCGTTTCGGCAAGTACCGACAGCTGGCAGGGTCACAATATAATGTTTCTGTGACACAGGTTTATGAAGCAGAAAAGAAGCTTCGCATCCAAAGTGTAATGCCTCTGGTTTTAAGTTCACCCTCTTATGGCTGTATCTCAGAGGAACCCATCAAAAAATTATGTTATCTAAGATGGAGGAAGTAGACGCGTTAGACGTAGAAGTTAGCGTAAATGAAGATGACATTCTTGCATTAAAAGAGATTGTTCCTCCTTTAACTTTCATTGCAGGGTATTGTGCACACGCAGTAATTAAGAAACTGAAATTAGAGTTTTGCCTTTGCGAAATGGCGATTGATGAAGAGCTCCAAAAAATGAACATTTTATTTTAATACGACGTCTCGACTGTGGTGGCCTAAAATACCCATCAGACATTGTTTTTGACATTATTGTTTACACTTACATTGTTTCATGTTCTGAAAGAAGTTTGCTTACAACAGTTTTCCTTTCCTGCGGAAATCAATGTGCTACAGCATGTGCAATATCACTTTCAACTCTAAGTGAAAATGACTTTATTTTATTTGATGGGGTTTGCTGCAATGGACATTCATCACAGACAATAATCGAATGTATTGTTTGGGTTGCTGTTAACACATTTTTGAATAGTTATTTTAAGATATTAAATGCATACAAAATTTCAATAAATAACCAGCAAAAACTGCAAACTTCTTGTACTTAATTTTGTACTATCATGCGCTGTTAAGACATCTTTATTTATGTAACTGGAATATAACATTTATTCTTTTGTACTGTCTATCTGTTGAATGTGTACTGATGAATCATATTCTATTTCAAGATATTTCCTGTGTGTAATTGGTACAGATTGTAAAATAACTCATTAATTTACAGTAATACTGTATTTCTGTCTTCATACCTTTCCAACATGTAGACTTCCATATTGCTTTGGTTTATATGATAATATTATAAAAGAGTCTCTAAGTAAGGGAACATTTCCTCCTTAATTATTAGCACCTTAGGCTCATTTTAGTTTAGTTTAACAAGTATATTAACCTACTTTGTGTGAGAGATAATTTAAGAACTTGAAATTTTTATTGCAGTTATTTTTTAATGTAAAGAATTTTACACAGGTTCTTTTATAACAGCTTGCAGCTTTAGGTTTTAAATAATGCAAAATAAAGGAATGGCAATGATACAAATCATAGTTTGACATTATGCAAGTTTCCTAAAAATTTCAAGTTTTCATATTTTGTGAGAACATTTACATACAAAGGTGGAAAAAAAAAAACACAGATATATATGGAAACTGGGTTTCAAGGATTTGACACAAGATTCACGCAACCCTGTTCTGTAAACTGTACTTTAGACCGTACAACACCTGGATGGCTGGGGCCAAGCAGGTTCAAAAGGGACAGATCGTTGGCCAGAGCAACATCTGCCCTCAAGTCTAAAAATACAACACAATCAATTAAAATGTGGTGCACCATTAGCGGTACGCCACAGGTATTACATTCCGAAGGGTCCTCCCGGCGGAGAAGAATGCTGTGAGTCACAGGACAGTGCCCTATACGGAGGCGAGTAAGGAGGACCTCATCCCTCCTCACCTGCTGGAAGGAGCTGCTCCACGGCTGAACGGTCGGTTTGACCAGCCGGAGCTTATTATGCTCTACATCCAGCCACTGCCTCTGCGGTCTTAGGCGTTACGACCTTAGCGGAGTTTAGCACCGCATTTGCATTGACAGGAGCACGAAGTACTCGTGCCCATGTCTGCAACGGACGTTTGGGCAGCAGCACTCTGCTTCCTGACGGGAGCTGAAACCATCTTTGCTAAACTAGTCCCAAAAATTGGAGCGGCGAGCGACTTGGCCTTCTTTTTAGCTTCCCCATAGGGAATCCACTCTTTGGTCTTCAGCTTCTGTATCTTGCGCTCTTCAAGATACACTTCATACTCTCTACTCCAGGCTGGGTGCGAACCGGAGTAGTTGACGCACACCTGTGGTAGCGTACAACTGACATCTGGCTCATGTGTCCCCTTGTCGCATTTACCACAGGTGGGGCTGCCCTTACATGACGTCGTCGTATGTCCGAACTACTGACATTGAAAACAGCGCATCGGGTCCGGAACATAAGGATGGACGTTCAGGTTAATGTAAGCTGCTTTGATGTTCTTTGGTAGAACTGGAGTGTCAAACGTCAGGACGAAGGTTGCAGTCTTTCAATACTGCCACTAACCATTTGCGTTATTTGACATACCTCGACCGCTTTCTGATCTTCCAACTCCTTAACGAGCTCCTCGGTCCCTATTTTCATTATGTCACGGCAAGTGACTACGCCCTTAGAGCTATTCAGGGATTTGTGGAGTTCGCAAGTAACAGCAAACTCACCGAGTTTCACACAGCTAAGGAGTTGGATCGCTTGCCTACTTGTGAATGTTTCCAGCAACAAGGTCCCGTTCCTAAGCTTTTTTTACCGAATTCTTGGTCCCTACCAGAACCTGTAATCCTTTATGAATAAAGAAAGGTGAAACTTTCTCAAATGACCCTTCCACTCTTTGCATTACAACAAAGGCATTCGGAATCGACATACCTTTCCATTACTGCATATTTCAGAACCGGGGGGGGAGGGGGCTTTCGATCCACACCCGCTTCTTAGAACTGGGTGTATTGGGATTAGCCTGCGGCACACCTGTACCACAGAGTTTTGTGGTTTTTGTGGTAGACTTAATTTTGGTCCCAAGAGTATAACCAGTTTAAAAAGATACGCTAACACAACAGGGGTGCCCAGGTGCCCCTGAGATTGCACGTTAGCGAGTGATCTGCCTCTCACCCATCGGCAAGTTGCTGACCATGAGGTAGAGTGTTTTTTTTTATAGAGGTTTGTAATGATCCAGGCTATGAAGCTCATTTCCCCGTCTCCTAGGCACACAAAGTTGCACCATCACGTCCTATGGTGGTCGTTGAAGAATGGTAGTAGTTTAAGGTGTGGGAAACTTGTGGCGCTCGAAAGTTTCTAGCTCGGGCACGGCGGTTTCACCAAACCCGTACCTGGCACTTGCGTACCAGGCCCCTGCGGGGAGTTCTGTCCGGGTCCTTTCGAAAAACACCAAACTTGATAAGTAGTATTAAAACTGCGACTTGAATACGAACAAACGATACCACCTCCTTCGGCCACAATGAACGAAGCTATTACCTACATGCGGGCTGTCCATCGCTTTTAATTCCAATCTCTGTCAGAGGTATAATAGACGAGGCTATTACCTACCTGCGAAGATTTCTTCACGCTGCCCACTGCCTTTTAATTAAAATTTCTGCCAGATAATAAATGAAGCTGCTACCTACCTGTGTATTTAATGGTTTGCCGTTCCGGACCATATTCCACAGAAATAGCCAGAGAGAACACATTTTTATTAACTTTACATGTAATATAGGTACCAAATTGACGTACGGTTTTTGTTTGTCTGTCTCACACCCAACCCTCCAGCTGCACCCATACAGGCTTTAAGGTTAAGGGCTCACGCATCTTGCCAAAGGAAATGGAACTTTCTCCAGCGTGGAATGTTGATGACATGCCACAACACAATTTATGTAATTTTCATAAACTATCATAGATATAAACCCCAGGATTATGTAGTGGATCTGCCCACTCAACCAACGCTTCTAGTTTCATTATGCTTAGACGGTCAAAATTGCCGTGGTGGGGGATGATCCTCACACAATAGAAGGGATATCCTGAATCCTAGATTTTCAGCTCAAGTTTCATCTAATATGGACGCAGTACAAGTTCCAGATGAATTTTCTAATGTTCTTAATGCAGGTAGGATGTACATTAAATGTATTTGCCTAGTAGGGATCTGCATATGAATTAGAATATTTATCCTATTCTTTTTATTTGTATCACTCGTCGGATCTGCTCAGAATATTTTATGTACATATTACTAAAACATAAGCTGTGTGAAACATTTCACATTAATCAATTTGACGGCATTGTTGAACTACAATTCATTTCTTTCTCTTTTTTATGCCAAAACCAACTATCAATACAGTTATTAGCATGTCATAGAGCATTGCCATTATATGACAATATAGGGAAATAAGTTTTCATGCGTATTTTTATACTGGGTGGATCCTTCAAAAGATCATGCCATTTGTTTGCTTACAGGGGGTGTCGTTATGTGTTGCTGACTCTTTCGTTCAAACACCTGTTTACTGCAAATGAAATACGCTGTATATTGGTTTTACTGTGGACAGTATTTTGTATTTTTATTTTTTTAGCCGATTTGGGAAGGTTTCTTCAGAAGGTCATACGAGGGGCAAGTAAAAAATAAGGTTCCCAACACTGTACACTGGCCGCGCGAGATACTAGGAGAAATCCGGCAACACCGCCTTCATTGTTGATTCCCCCCACTCCATTCCAACTACCTGGAGAAAAACCGGCGAAGCTTAGTGCCAGTCTAACAGCCATCTGCGATGGAGCCCGCAATCGCCGTCACCGCCAGGAGTGAAATCCGTTCAGTGATTCGATTTTTAAACGCGAAGAAGCTTACACCTATTGAAATTCATAGACAGTTGGAAGAAGTTTATGGCAAAGCTTGCATCAGCATCCAGCACGTCCGCAAATGGTGCAGGGAGTTCTCCGAAGGATGCACAGACATTCACGACGAGCAAAGGAGCGGGAGGCCATCGGTGTCCGACGAAGTCGTTGCGAAGATTGAGCGCATTCTCCTCGAGGAGCGAAGAGTAACGCTTCGGGAGCTGGCTGATCAGATTCCTGAGGTTTGTGAAAAAACCATCGACAACATTTTGACCGAAAAACTTGGTTATCGCAAGGTGTGTGCGCGGTGGGTCCCGCATATGCTTTCAGAAACCCACAAAGACAATCGCGTCAAGTGTGCCGAGGGGTTTCTTCGAGAATGCGCCGAGAATACTGAAGAATTCTTGGACTCCATTATTACGGGAGATGAAATGTGGTGTCACTACGTCACTCCGGAAACAAAAGAAGACTCGAAACAATGGCGCCATCCCGGGTCGCCGAGGCCGAAGAAGTTTAAGCAGACGCTGTCCGCAGGAAAAGTGATGGCTACGGTGTTTTGGGACCGAAAAGGCGTCTTGCTTACCGAGTTTATGCCTAAAGGGACCACAATAAATTCGGACAGGTACTGCGAGACACTAATGAAACTCAAAAGAGCCATCCAAAATCGCCGGAGAGGAAGACTGAGCAAGGGCGTTAGGTTGCACCACGACAACGCGCGACCGCATGTCTCTCGACAGACCACCGCCCTACTGGACAAATTCGGCTGGAAATTGCTTGATCATGCCCCCTACAGCCCTGATCATGCTCCCAGCGATTTCCACTTGTTCCCGAAATTGAAGCAACACTTGGCTGGACAACGCTTCAGTACAGATGAAGAGGTGAAGGAAGCGGTCACCAAGTACATCGGCGGCCTGGCGGCGGAGTTCTTCGAAGCGGGTTTTCAGAAGTGGATAACTCGTCAGAAAAAATGTGTTGAAAGATCTGGCGACTATGTAGAAAAATAGTTTGAAATACAAGCTTTCAGATGGGTACTTATTTATTGCAATAAAAAATGTCTTAACCCTGAAAAAAATGAGGGAACCTTATTTTTTACTTGCCCCTCGTTCTTGAATTCCCACTGCACATGAAATACACTGAATGATGGTTTTACTGTGGACAGTACTTTGTATTTATGTGTTTTTGTACGGGAATTGGGACGGTTAGTTCAAAAGGTCATGCTTTAATTTCACCCCAAGTCCTGTAAATATTGGGACAAAGTGCAGAGGGAATACTGCTCTGACGAATATGATCCACAGTCCTGGTTTCATAAACCGCTACCTCCTGTGTGCTAATCTGATTGCTAACAGGGGGTATCGTTGCGTATTGTTGACTCTGTCGTTCAAATACCTGTTTACTGCACATTAAATACACTGTGTAATGGTTTTACTGTGGACCGTATTTTGTATTTATATGTTTTTGTACAGGATTTCGGATGGTTGAATCAAAAGGTCATGCATGAATTCCATGCCAAATCATGTAAATAGTGGGATTAAAGAAATAAATGTCAGATTAACAACTTTTTGTATGAATTTTAATTATTATTATTTCTTTCCTATAGAAGACTGGAAACAGCTAATCGCTCCTCCCACAACTCCACCTAAAAAGGAGAGAGGGTATTGGGACAGGCACCCGGAAGGACCAAAAGTGATGGTTAGGCCGTATTATATCAGCGACATCCTCAGCTTTCGGTACAAAATATCATCATTATTAATGCCGACGATGACGACGACTGGATTCAACCGTCAACTGGACGTCCTGAGCTTGCGGCGCAAATTCAACCTCAAATCGTTGCCGATGATATTGGGACTACGATGAGAAGGAAATTCAACCTCCAATCGTTTCCGACGAATTGGAGCAAAACGGTGAGGAAGAATTTAACATCGCTGCAGATCAGGAGACGCAGGGTACTGAGTGCTATGGAGAAATTGATTGTTGTTGTTGTTTTTAGGGTTTTAGGGCGCGTCGACATCTAGGTCATTAGTGCCCTAACTAACACCTGATATGATAATGTGGCTTAAAACGTGAATACCGTCTGCATGGCCGACTGTAAAGGGGTCGGCCACACAGACCGCACATTAAATTAAAATACTCACATTTTGTTAAAATCCCATCTGTGACCGACTGTACAGGGGTCGGCCACAGAAATAACAAAAACATAAACCGATAAAACAATGGCTGTAGAAGGGCCAAACACAAAACAGAGACAAACATTGGCTGGCTGGCAGTAAAGGGGCCAACCAGCATATACGAGAATTAGAACAAACTAACTGGCTGGCTGTAAATGGGCCGGCCAGTTATAAAATACAACACTTAACGCTGTAACAAACACATTACTTAGATTGGTGGTTGTAAAAATACCACCAAATCATTGTAAAACCTAGGCCGATCTGCCCAAAATTTTTGGGACCAGACCGGCCAGACAGCAAAATTTTAAAACTTTAGCCACATTGTCACATTCATCATTTAAAATAAGGGACAGATCACAAAAATGGGTAACAATCACAAAAATAATGTAAATTCACAAACAAAAATTGGTAAACAGTAATACAATTTACCCTCATGGAAAAAAAAGTCATGGTTTGACACGAAAATTACACGTGTATGAATCATACTACTATTTATATGTTGTGTATTCAACACACCAACAGGCCCATACAAAAATGTAGTATACACACAAATGTCCACAAAGTCTTGAAAATAGCTAAATAAAACACTTTCTGATCACTGTCCTATTAGACATCTGACAACTCGTGTAGTACATGAGATACGAGTATATCTGTCGAAAGCACAGTAAAGTACCGAAACTGAACTATACAAAGCATGCAGATGATGACAACATAAGTTTAATTGAACAGTATGTCACAGTGTAATGGTTTTACCGTGGAAGTGTTTTGTATTATCCGATTTTGAGCGGGATTTGAGATGGTTCCTTCAAAAAGTCATGCTTGACTTCCACCCCAAATCTTGTAAATATTGGGAAAAGAGTGCAGAGGAAATACTGCTCTGACAAATATGATCCATAGTCATGATATCAAACCCTGTTAGCTCTCAGGGTGGCCACAAGGTAATGATTTAAAAATTCCCTGATATTTCCAGGTTTTCCATAGAAATTTGCCATATTTTTCCCTGATTTAGGGATTTGCATGGTTAAGATATTTAAAGTTTAAATTATATTTTGATTCTAAATAATCAAATCTGGTATAAAACTCAAAAAATTAGAAAAATAAACATGTTTAAGAATGTTTATTTGAAAATTTTATAACTAATTTAGAAATCTTATGAAGCATAGCAAAAAATGAGTAGCACAAAAATAAGATAGGTCAAATGACTAATATGAACTAGAACAAATTAGTAATCTTTCAATATTTGGTGGATAAAATAATTGAAGATTAAATTGTTCATCAGTAACTTGACTCAGTCAACAGCTTAGCTTTTTAATGCCTTTTTTCATTTGCTACACTTTTCTTTTCAAATCTTCTGGTTCAGTTATTGTAGCTTTTTTTGTTCAATTTTCAATTTCTTCTGTTGCCGAGTTAACACTTTCGCGTAAGTTTCCGCGAGTCTATGCAAGATAGCGTGAACACGAGTTTGTATAAACCATGCTAATCGTGTTGGTTCACTTTGTGTGGTTGCTTGCCTATGCCGCTCACCTGGGCAGCGGTTTATTTGGAGCAAGTCAAAGGCACGAGCACGATGTTTATACTGTCACATCGATTCAGCATTTGAAAGAGCTCTGAATGACGCAATACTTTATAAATCCTACCTATTTAGGATCTTACGTATTATTTTGTTCCTACTTTAATTTGCCATATATCATTAATACAAAAAAAGTTATAAAGCCATATAATTATCGCTATTCACATTTTTGCTGGCATTGGTATATTGAATCTAGGCTTTTGTTTTGATATTAAAGGTTCAATTTTTCTCAGAAGAAGTTCAAAACCAGCTTGTGACATTCTACAGGACTTTGAAGACTCTCCACAAATTCAATTTTTTTGGAACATCTGTTTCACACTTTGCTTGAAATTGTGAAACTGTTTAGTGAAACATAAAAACATCTTTATATACTTACTCCTCTACGATTGCTGTTTTATTCAGTAAAAAATATAACTTCTGAGTTTACTTGATTTAGATGTCATCCACCTTTTTTTTTTAAATATAATTTCAAATGCTGAGTTCCAGAGAGAGTTCATGTTAGCACTCGCGCACGAACATCTCGTTGTCGCATCTCGATGAGGCGCAAGACGAGATGCAAGTTGCCAGTGTAAATGCGGTATTTGTTGGCTATTTTATGTCAAAAATATATAAGCTGAATTATTTAATGCAAAAGTTCAATATTAAAATAAATTATCAAAAAATTATCAAATTTTGGGTTGTTGCCATTAAAATTCCCTGATAATTTTTTAAATTACTTGTATTCCCTGATATTTCCATGATATTTCAAGGTGGCTTTAAATTCCCTGATAATTCCATATTTTCCAGGTTTTCCAGGTATGTGGCCACCCTGGCTCTACTGTGTCTATCTAGTTGCTTATTTATGGTGTCATTGCATATTGTTGACTCTTTAGTTCAGGTCCGTTTTAGTTATGTGCGCCATTTACTCAAAAATGCTTATGAAGCATTTTCTTCATGCAAAGAAGGTGGGATAAGTTAGCGTAAGCTCAGGTTAACCCCCTATTTTTCACAAATTGGGGGCTAATGTAAAGCGACAACTTTATGTAACGAGGGTGGGATGCACTAGAGGTTAACCCTAGTTTTAGATTAATCAACAGCAAGCGCGTTATAATGAGCTAACACTGCCGTTTACTCTTCGTGTTATCAGGAGAGCCTCAATCACATGTTCTGATAACCAGTCCTTAAGAGAACCTCGATGTCTAAATCGATTAGGTCTCAGCAGGTGAACTCGCTTTTGTTCGAATTAGAGATTTACTGGATTAGCACTTTAGTGCGAACTCCCTGAGCTTCTCAGACTTAAGGAGTAGGACAACCTTCTGGTATCCCGGCCCAACACCGTCATATGCGCGGAAGAAGAGATGGAGGTGGACAACCAATAGACGGCGCTAGCAACAGGCCAACTAGCGACACCGCATAGCAGGGTTTCCGTCGCGGCCAAACAGAAGCGACTGGTCTAGTACAAACACAGCCACGCGGTCCTACATCTAGAGCTACTAACCCAATGGTGCAATTTATGGAAAATTAAAATTAATGCCACAAAAAGTCAAGCAATAATTTTCACCACAAAAATCAAACTATCACAATACAAATTGCACACGGAGGGAGGCAACATAGACTGGAAGAACGAAATTAAGTACCTTGGACTGCGATTAGACAAACAGCTGACATGGAGGACCCACATAGATGAAGCAAAGAAAAGAGCCAAAGCCCAACTTAAAAACCTCTACACAATCCTTAGAGGAGAAGGTATAAGGACAGAAAGCAAAATACTCATCTATCGTGCCATTGTTGAAACAACATTCTTATACGGCTCCCAGCTATGGAGTATGGCTCCCAGCTATGGAGTATGGCTTCCAACTGCCATATCAAAAAGCTATAGGCACTCGAGAACAGAGCCCTACGTGCCATTGTTGGTGCACCACGTTACCTCCCAAACTGGAGAATGCGGCACGACCTCCACTTCGATCCATTGACCACACGTTTTTTAACGCATCAGACAGATTCTATTTCTGATGCGAAAACTCAAATTACCCCGAAATAGCTACCATTGGAAATATACCACCAGAAACCCTACCTCGTCGACACCCCAAACAAACCATAAACTGGCAATTCCATTTCAGATCACCATGCCCTCCAATCCTCCATTAAATGTAAATAGGCCCCTCAACCTTATTCTAGGCCCCTTGTAAATAAACAACAACCTAAATTTCATCCTCCACTAGGAAAAAAAAAATCCTCTCCTTTAGTTGATAGTTAGATATAATTATCCATCATAAAACCAATCTACAAACAATTCAGATTATCTTATGTAGCTTAGGACAACTACATTTTCACCAGATCTCAACTTAGAGCTATACATTAGCATTAGAATACCCTGGTGCTAAGGACGACATGCAGCTTGTGTCTGCGACAAATCACGGATGGATGGATGGACTTAAGACAGTTCTGAGTTCACTGCTATTAGTATCGCTACCGTCTCGGACTTCGATCATCGCGCGTGTCTGCATTCGTTCGGTTACTCCTTTGGACTGTGCATCGCATACTGGACTCGGATCAGTTCGCATCTCGGTCTACGTTCGGTTACTTCCTTGGGCTCTGCGCAGCTAATCTTGGACCTTGCTTCGGTTCTCGCTTGATCATCTCCGGGTGACCGCCCATCCGCCGTGTTGTTATTTCGGCCGCCGTGTGGACACAGGAAGCCTCCTTGTGACAAGATGTTTAGAACAGCAGTGTTCCGTTCCTCAACTTTGTGACAGATTTCAGTTTTCCGCAAATACACTCTAACCCTTTTTGTATATACAAGGCAGAAACCTTCTCAAAAGATCCCTCAACCCTTGACATTATTAAAAAGGCATTATCTATGATATAATCCTTTCCATTACTAACTGTATTCTCAGGAGGGCTTTCGACACTCGCCCGCTTGCCTGTTCTTTGGACGTTAGTTATCCTCTGCGACCCTCCCACGCCCCAGGTTGAAGGAGATTTTGGTTATTGTTACCACGAATTCGGTGGAAAAGATTTCGAAAATATGTACTATCTTAGCAGTTCTTTGTTTTATATTTTTGTTTCGGGCTTTAGTGCGCGTCAACGTTGAGGTTATTGTTGTTGCTGTTGCTGCTGCGCGTCGATATCGAGGTCATTAGCGCAATAACAATTACCAGCTATAACTGTGGCTATAAAATATACTAAAATACTGTCTACATGGTCAGCTGTAAAATGGTCGGACATACAGACAGCAAGTAAAAGAGTTCACAAAAATAAAACGTGGCTTTAAAGGTGCCACCAGGACATAAAGCCGTAGAACACCTGAATGGCTGTAAAGGGGCCAAACAGGTTCGCAGAAGAATTAAAGCCACTAAATGTCTCGCTGGCTGTATAATGGCCAGTGAGACGGCGATTATAACCATATAAAAAATAAAAACAATACACACGGGTGGCTATAAAGAGGCCTTACTTGACGCCGTCGTATGTCCGAACCGCTGACACTGAAAACAGGCGCATGGGTTCCGGAACATACGGACGGACATTCAGGTTTAGGTATCCGGCCTCGATGTTCTTCGGCAATACTGGAGTGTCAAATATCAGAATGAAGGTGACAGTGTTTTCAAGATTCCCATTTATGCTTCGTGTCATCTGAGGTACCTCGATCACTTTCTGAGATTTCCATTCGTTAAGAAGCTCGTCTGTCCCTAAATCCATGACATCACAGCAGGTGACTACGCCTTTAATGGAGTTTAGGGACTTATGGAGTTCACATTTTACAGCAATCTCCCAGAACTTCTCACAATTCAGCAGTTGGGTAGCTTGCTGCTGTTGTTGTTGTTGTTGTTGCTGTTGTTGCTTTAGGGCGCGTCGACAGCGGGGTCATTAGTGCCCTAGCAGTAGCTTGCTTACTGGTGGGTATTTCCAGCAGCAGTGTCCCATTCCTCAGTTTTTTAACAGTGTTAAGGGTACCAAAAAGACCCTATAGACCAGGGGTGGCCAACCCAAATGATCTCGCGGGCCACTGTGGAAATGCATCATAACTAAGCGGGCCGCATATAAAATTATATATTCCCATATTAGACTTAGACCCACTATAGACATTTTTTTGGAGTAAATGAGTTATTATTGTGTTTACTATTATTCTTATCTGTAAACATAAATAATGTAATAATAATGATACTAAACGCACATTTTAAAGAAATATATAACACTAAAAATGATATATAAAAGATATATAAATATAAATGAATGAAAATATGGATGCACAAATTATGTATTTTTAATATATTAGTTTTCAATACTTTTGCCATTATAAAATAAATATACTTTGTAAAAGTGTGATGATTCTCGCGGGCCGGATAAATATATAAGGTGGACCGCGGGTTGGCCACCCCTGCTCTAGAACCCTAGAGATATAGAACGGTCACACCTTTTCAAATGTTGCTTCTACTCCTTGCATGGTCACAAAAGCATTCTGTAACAAACATACTTTTCTGTAACTGTCACTATCAGGAGCGGCGGGGGAGGGGGGGGGGTCTATCAACCCTCACACGCATCTTATAACTGGGTGAATTCATATCAGCCTGCGGCATACCCGTACTGAAGGGTTTTTGGTTTTGTGAGGCTGAATTTTGGTCTGACGAGTAAAACCAATTTAAAAGGAAGCGCTAATACAACAGGGGTGCGAAGGTGCCCCTGAGGTTGCACGTTAGCGAGTGATCTGCCTCTCGCCCATGCACCTCCTCGGCACGTACCTGACCTTGAGGTTGAGGTTTTTTTTTTTTTATAGAGGTTTGTACCATCCTCACGATCCGGACGATTGAACCAAGATCCCCATTCTCCTAGGCACACAACGTTCCACCGCCACGCCCTACGGTGTCATTGAAGCATGGTTGGAGTTTACGGTGTGGGAAACTTGTGGCGCTCACAAGTTTCCAGCTCGGGTACCGCGGGTTCGCCAAACCTTTACCTGGCACGTACATACCAGGCCCCTGCGGGGCAAATATCTGTACAGTATCCCTCTTTATCAATTATTATATTATACAAAATGCAAGCAGCTTATATTAACATGTCAACAGTATTAGGATGAGTTTCAATAGTGCCACTAAAAATCCATTTCGCAAATAGTATGCCAAAGAACATTCAATCGCCTTCATGGCATGTGATAACATTGTATTGAATAATCTAGTGGCTCACCTAGAGACTGTTTGGGAAATGGTCTCATAATATTTTCTTTCAGTGGGTATACTTCATCTGCAATAAAAACATGTGGTACTTTTACAGTATTATTTGGCAAGTATGTAGGTCAAGGATTATAAAGTTTGTTATCCTCTAATAATAGACCAAGAGAAGAAGCCTGGAATGTTCCACCATCACTTTGTTTCGCATATCCTCCGAAATCAATACATGTAAATTTATAATGATCGTCAGCTACACCTTGTAATAAAACAGAAAAAAAGAGTATGTAGTTAAAAACATAGATCCAGAGTGTGGTGGACATTTTATTGATATATGTTTTCCATCCACAGCACCGATGCAGTTGGGGAAATCCCAAGTCTTCGTGTATTGTTCAGCAATTTGTTTGAAGTATGAAGCTGAAGAGTCCAGCATATGAATAAGCTGGAATGGGTTCCACTGTACCTCACCATCATCTCTAATAACTTTCCCTGCAGTTGTAGCTCCCATATGAAAAGAAAAAGCTAGGGTTTTGAGACTGCTTCCTGTTGCCAGGTATCTGAAAGTAAAATCAATGTTGTGAAATGACAGGAATACTGTACATATAAATAAACACATTATGACTATACTGTAACTATCCTCACTACATAGTAATTCAGACTATTATCAGATTGCAGTAATAATAATCAGAGCCTCTCTCCAACATCAAAAGCAATTACAATCAATACTACATAATAATTTTTTTGTTACAGATAAAATAGTTAGGCAAAAATGGAAAAATTTGAGACAGGAATTTGGGGAACAATTCAAAAAATGTGTCAGGTCAGGAAATGGTGCAACCGACGAGTTCCATAGTGACTGGCCATTTTTCACACTGTTGCTTTTTTTTTTGAAAGATCAGTTTTTACCTCGAGAGTCACAGAGTAATATGTCAGTTGATACATACGTCACATTGACTTACGATTCAGATTCCACAGAGAATTCTGATACCTTTGCTGAACAAATCTCAAGTTCTCCAGAAGAGGCTTCTGCTTAAAATATTTGTTAGCTCGAATGTGCTGAAAACTATCCTGATCATGGTGTACAGGCATCTTCTTCATCATCTCAGCAAGATATGTCTATGTCTTCTAAATGTTGTTGTTGTTGTTGTTTAAGTTTTAGGGCGCGTCGACGACGGGGTCATTAGCGCCCTAACATAAACCAGGCGTGACAACGTGGCAAAATTGCCGTCTGTGTGGCCGACTGTAAAGGGGTCGGCCACAGAGACAGCACAATAAAATACTAACATTCTAACTAAAGTACCGTCTGCCTGGCCGACTGTAAAGAGGTCGGCCACACAGACGGCAACATAAAATACGAAACTGTGACTAAAATATAAAATTAGATACATTAACTGGTTGGCTGTAGATGGGCCAACCAGGTTAAAAAACAAGTTAGATGGCTGGCTGTAAAAGGGCCAGCCGTATAAGCAATGTCCCAAGTAAAATCAGTACTTGGATTGGTGGTTGTAAACGGCCACCAATCCAATTTAAAACCTAGGCCGATCTGCCCAAAACTTTTGGGACAAGACCGGCCAAGCAACAAAATTTTAAAACCTTAGCCACGTTGTCACGATCATCGTTTAACATAAGGGACAGATCGTTGGCTAAGCCAACGTCTGCCCTTAGATCTAAAAACAATACACATTCAGTTAAAATGTGGCGTACCGTCAAAAGTACGCCACAAGCATCACATTCCGGTGGGTCCTCTCGGCGGAGAAGGAAGCTGTGCGTCAGAGGACAGTGCCCTATTCGGAGGCGAGTAAGGAGAACCTCATCCCTCCTCGCCCGCTGGAAGGAGCTGCTCCACGGCTGAACGGTCGGTTTGACCAGCCGGAGCTTATTATGCTCAACTTCCAGCCACTGCCTCTGCCAAACATCAAAAATAAATCTCTTCGCCGCCGAGGCAAGGTCTGACTTTGGGACCGGTTCAAAGTCGTTTCTGACCTTGTCGCAGGCTAACTTGGCAGCTTGATCAGCTGCCTCGTTCCCTCTGATTCCCACATGGCCCGGTACCCAGCAGAATAACACCTCCTTTCCACGAGATTGAAGGGAAAGGAGGGCGTCCTGGATGTCCTGGACTAGACGATCTGCTGGATACATATTTCCTATGGCCTGAATACAGCTGAGGGAATCACAGCATATGATGAACAACTTATCGCGCATTACTTTCATATGCTGGAGCGACTTCAACACGGCATAGCATTCGGCAGTGTAAACGCTGCACCTGCCGTCCAATTTGAATGTGTAAGTCGCTCGAGGGAACACTACGGAGCAACCAACTCCGTTAGCCTGCTTAGACCCATCCGTATACACCGGGGTAAACGTGTGATACTGGTTTAAAACATCCCTAAAAATACTGATAAAAACATTATCCGCGGTACACAGCTTGTTGTGCCGCGATAATTCTAAAATTGTTCTGGGCCTCTTTAAAAGCCAGGGAGGAGATTTACTCCAACCCTGGTGATAAAAAGAAGGAAGCTCGAATCCATATTGTTCTAAAATAGCCTTTGTACGGTAACTGAACGGTTTAGTGGCTCTATGCCGATTGGAATAGAGCCGCTCGTAGTTGGGATGGAGCACTATGTCGTGCACGGGACTGCCAGGTGTTATGGCAACCTGCAGGTAGTGTCGCACCATGAGGAGTTGCCGGCGGATGGTAAGCGGCGGCTCGCCCGAGTCAGCACAAATACTGACAATAGGGCTGGTGCGATATGCACCCGTGGCGAGCCGAATTCCTGCATGGTGGACACCATCCAGTATACGAAGATAACTGTCCCGTGCCGAACCATAGACAATACAACCGTACTCCAACCGCGACCGTACAAAGGCTCTGTAAAATTGTAGCAGGCAGGAGCGGTCAGCGCCCCATGACCTGCCACACAGGCATTTTAAAACATTAAGAGCTTTAGAGGCCTTGGCTTTCACATCTTTAAGATGTGGCAGCCAGGTTAGCCTAGTGTCTAAAATGAGGCCCAGAAATCGAACAGTGTCAGTAAAACGTAAAACGGTGTTCCTCAAGGTAAGGTGAGGCTCTGGTAGAAGAGTCCTGCTACGACTAAAAAGTACACACCGGGTTTTCTCGGCAGAGAAACGAAAACCGGTGTGCACTGACCATTCATCCAGCCTGTTCAGCGTGAGTTGCAACTGCCGCTCAGCGCTTCTCAGGCTGGATGAAGCAATAAATATTAAAAAATCGTCCACATATAAGGAGAACCGTAAGGGACTCCTTATGACGAGTGATATACTGTTAATCGCTATGGCGAAAAGGGTCACGCTTAAAACTGACCCCTGAGGAACACCGTTTTCCTGAATAAAAATATCAGACACTTCACTACCGACTCGGTACCGGAAGCAACGACCAGATAAAAATGATTTTAAAAAACGGGGCAGGTTTCCCCTAAAACCCCAGTCATGTAATTGTTGTAAAATAACATGCCGCCAGGTAGTATCGTAGGCCTTCTCAATATCGAAAAATATCCCCACCAGATGTTGGATGCGGATGAACGCATCCTGTATCGCCGCTTCCAGCAGGATCAGGTTGTCCAAGGTGGAACGGAACTTCCTGAATCCACACTGAAAGCGGCTCAGAAGGTTTTGGGACTCCAGACACCAGACGAGGCGGCGGTTTACCATCCTCTCCAGTGTCTTCCCCACGCAGCTTGTCAGGGCAATACTACGATAGCTACCTGGCAACAACTTATCCTTTCCAGGCTTTAAAACAGGAATCAATGTTGCATCTTTCCACGAGTCGGGGAAGTGTCCTCCGGTCCAGATATCGTTAAAAATATCTAGAAGGTACTCTGTAGCATCTTTATCAAGATGCCTCAGCATCTGGTACTGGATCAGATCAGGCCCTGGAGCAGTGTCTTTTGCGCTCTTCAGCGCAGACTCGAGCTCCCAAAATGAAAATGGTCTGTTGTAGGCCTCTGTATCCGACGAATCGAAGCACAGCACACGTCTCTCGGCAGCAACCCTTCGTTGCTGGAACCGAGGATCAAAACAGGCTGATGAAGTGATGGCAGCGAAATTCTCTGCCATCAGCTGCGCTATGCTTCGTTCGCCGGTAATTACACGTCCTTGATCCAGTAATCCAGATACTGGTGGGCGGGAGTACCTTCCAGATATACGGCGGATGGACTCCCATACTTTGGCTGATTGTGTGGAACGATTTATTGTGCTCACAAAGGTCTGCCATGACCTTTTCTTGCTCTCCTTAATAACACGACGCGCCTTTGCTCTTGCAATACGGAACGCTGCCAGGTTGTCTGAAGTTGGGTGCAACCTAAAATGACGCAACGCCCGTCTACGACCCTGAATAGCGGAACGACATTCGTCGTTCCACCAGGGGACGGGCGTCCTTCGCAGCGTTCCGGAGCTTTTCGGCATGGAAACGTCAGCTGCCTGGTGAATCACCTGTGTAAGGTGATTCACCTTCTCCTCAATACTGTTATACTCCTTGAGAGTAATGGAGTGCTGGTAAAGTTTCCAGTCGGCTTTGCTGACGTTCCATTTACGTCGGTTATTCCCTCCTCCGCGTTCAAACTCTACGTGCATCCATATTGGGAAGTGGTCACTTCCATGAAGGTCGCGATCCACCTCCCAATGCACGGAGTCCGCGATTGAGGGGGAGCACAATGAAAGGTCGATGGCAGAGGACGATCCGGAAGCAGCGGTGAAATGAGTCATTTGCCCTGTATTCAGGATACAAATTTCCTCCTGCTCTATCAATCTACCAACTACTCGGCCCCGGGGGCAATCGGTGGAAGAACCCCACAACGCACTGTGGGCGTTGAAATCTCCCAAAAGGAGAAAGGGCCGAGTGAGTTGTCGTATGATGCCAACCAGGTCGTCGTAGTCGACGGACAAACTGGGTGGCAGATAGATAGAGCATACGGTCAGTTTGATTGGACCGTGTATTTTCACCGCTACTGCTTGTAGATGGGAGGTGAGAGCAACGGGTTCGGAGTGGACAGTGTTCCGAACAAACACAGCCACTCCTCCCTTCGCTCGATCACCCTCGGTATCGTCCTTTCTATAAATGTCGTACCCTCTTAGCACTGGTTGGTGTAGTGGTCTAAAATGTGTCTCTTGAATACAGAGACACAATGGATTTGACCGTGCTAAGAGTTGGACTTCCTCTTTGTGAGCCTGAAAGCCGTTGACGTTCCACTGAAGTATGGGAGCCATCCTATCTTTTTAAAACCACCCGCCCCGGTTCGGGTGGGTCCTCCGAAGGTGATTGCTGAGGAACGAGACCAGGTCCGTCCACCAGCATAATTTCGTCTTCAGGGTCCGAAGACGATTTTTGTTCGAAGGCCTCGTGGTCTTGCGGATTTTTATTCCGCCGAGGCCTTCTCCCCTTCTTTTCCCCGCCAGTTGGAGGTCTGGGCGGGGAAGCGGAAGGGGACTTAATGAACATAGTGGGGTCCGTATGTTTGAACTTCGGACCCCGAATCTTTTGCACTGTCTGCCATCCGCTGTCGGCAGATGGCGTTGCCGATGCTACTTGTGCTGTGGTAGCTACTTCTGAAACGGGCGCTGTTTCTGCGGTTGCAGATGCGCCCTCAGCTGTAGTCATTGCAGCAGATGGCTGTGCTTTCGCTGGTGGACTTGCTAAACCTTCTGGGCTAGTGGTCGGGTTTCCGGAAGTGCTGCTACCGACGTCAGAGGTCCTAGGTGTTATGACCTTTGTGGCATTAGCGCCACAATTGCATTGACATGAGCACGTTGTACTTGTGCCCATGTCCGAAACTGTCGTCTGGGTAGCAACACTTTCTTTCCTGACGGGAGTTGAAAGAGTCTTGGCGAAGCTGGTAGCAAAGATGGGGGGTGCTAGCGCCTTGTACCGCTTCTTCGCTTCGCCGTAAGGAATTCTCTCTTTCGTTTTTACCTCCTGTATCTTTTTCTCTTCAAGATACATTCGACACTCCCTGCTCCAGGCTGGATGTGACCCGGAGCAGTTTACACACACCTGTGGGAGCGTGCAAGTAGCACCCGGTTCATGTGCCCCCTTGCCGCATCTACCACAGGTGGGGTTGCCCTTACATGACGCCGTCGTATGTCCGAACCTCTGGCACTGGAAGCAGCGCATTGGGTCCGGAACATACGGACGGACGTTCAGATTAATGTATCCGGCTTTAATACACTTGGGCAACACTGGAGTGTCAAACGTCAGGACGAAGGTGGCAGTCTTTTCAAGACTGCCATTTACCCTCCGTTGAATCTGACGAACCTCGACCACATGTTCAGATGCCCACTCCTTAAGGAGTTCCTCGGTCTCTAAATCGATTAGGTCGCGACAGCTGATAACACCTTTACTCGAATTTAGAGTTTTATGGAGTTCGCACTTTACTGCGAACTCCCCGAGCTTCTCAGACTTAAGGAGGAGGACAGCCTGCTTATGGGTGGATGTTTCCAAAAGCAGGGTCCCGTTCCTCAGCTTCTTTACTGATTTCAGGGTCCCGGCAAGACCCTCTAACCCTTTCTGAATGTAAAACGGGGACACCTTCTCGAAGGATCCCTCCTTTCTAGCCATGATTATGAAGGCATTCTCTATAATATATTCCTTCCTGTTACTAACACCAGTTTCAGGAGGAGGGCTTTCAACCCTCGCCCGCTTACCACTACCTTTTTTTGGGCGTTGGAGTGACATAACCCCTGCGATTTGCCCAGGCCGCAGGAGGAGGGATTGGGATTTTGATTATTTCTAATTTTGATCCCACGAGTTCGGAGGAACTAAAAGTCGAGTGACGTGGAGCCCCCGCATCACGCCACCAAGCCCAATACAACAGGGGTGCGGCAGGTGCCCCTGAGGTTGTACGCTAACGGGTGGTTTGCCTCACCACCCATCCACCTCCTCGGCACGTTACTCACCTTGAGGTTGAGGGGTTTTTTATAGAGGTTTTTACCGTCCTCGCGATCCGGGCGATGAAGCCAAGATCCCCGTTCTCCTAGGCACACAACGTTCCACCGCCACGCCCTACGGTGGTCGTTGAAGCATGGTAGGAGTTTACGGTGTGGGAAACTTGCGGCGCTCACAAGTTTCCAGCTCGGGCACCGCGGGTTCGCCAAACCCGTACCTGGCACTTGCGTACCAGGCCCCTGCGGGCTATGTCTTCTAAAGAAATGACCACAAGAACTGGTTACAGGAGACGTTTAACACCACAAGCAGCACTTAGGCAACAACTGCTTAACTTGGAGAAAGAAAGGTTCAATGAGCGAAAAAATAAAGAATCAGATATGAATCTCAACGATGAAGTTAGGGTGTTTCAACTCTTTGTTTCCTCATGTCAAACAGTTGAAAACAAGAGATAAGTTATTATTTCGGATGAAAGTTCAACAACTATTACTTGACATGGCTTATCCTGCAGCTACTGGTTCAGATACTATTCTCAAGTAACGATAGTAAGATACATTTTCTACTCTGCACAATCAACAGGGTCAAATGCAGGATACTGGATCAACTCCATGCATTTGGCCAACATCAAACTGACAGATCATCCCGACAATCATAAATTTCAATAATGTAAACATTTAGTTATTGTATTAATGATTTTTTAAAATAAAATGACTTTAAATTTGACTTGAAAGTGCTCTATTAAATGTAGGGTTGCCACCTTTTTTGTAATAAGAGTACATTTGAGTTTTTGGATGGTAAAAATAGAGTAGCTGTTTCTATTTGAACACATATTTTTCAATACTTTTGACACATTCAACAAATACTTATTTTTACTAACAGATAAAAGTGAAGAGATTGTTTTAAACAAATTTTTAAAATCTTACATTTATTGAATTTGTACAACCATTTTTTATAATTTGGCAAAACAGTAAAACTTCATACAAATGGTCCATAGCAATTGGCAGTTTATGCAGGTTTAAAACTTCAATAACATACAAAAAAGTTCATTTTGAACGGGTGATAATTTTGTTATGTACACAACACGCAAACTCAGTGGGCCAGTGGTACAGCCCGCAAAACAAAATTCTATTCAAACGAATAGTAATTTGGCAGCCGAATTTGACCTACTAACCCCAAGACAGCTGATGGCATTGTTACATGTCCACTGCACTCTACCCATTGAATCGAATGCGCCCGAGTGACAAACAAATCCATATGTTTCATTGAGAAACTATTTTTGAAGGTAAAAAGTCAGCCAGCGATGTGAGAACGTGTATTGATGTTGACTAAAAGAAAAGAGAATTTTAACATACTGTATTTCAGGTGGGGGTAATAACCTACTACAAAAGTAAAATAGAGAACGGGTTGCAACCGTATCTAAACGGAACAATACTTTCAATAACTATTTACAATAATTATCATTATAATAAATTATAATTAATCAAAATAATAAATATTAAGTTAGGAAGAGCTGATATCAGGCAAGTAAGTTCGTTCAAATATCTTGGGAGTATGATCACCGAAGATTTGAGGTACCATCAGGAGATAAAATCTGGCATTGCCGTAGCAAAGGAAGCATTTAATAGGAAAAGGAGGATACTAACTGGAAAAATTGATAAAACACTGAGGAAAGGACTCGGTAAATGTTTTGTATGGAGTGTAGCTCTTTATGGGTCAGAGACATGGATACTGAGACGAGAGGATGAAAAGCGGTTAGAAGCAGTATTTGTTGTTGATTCTTAAAGGCGCGTCGACGACGGGGTCATTAGTGCCCAAACAATATCCGGCTAAGCAATGTGGCTTAAAGTTAACAGTATTACCGTCTGTATGGCCGACTATATGTTGGCTGTAAAGGGGCCGTTAAAAATAAGAACTTCACAAACCATGTATGGTTGGCTGTAAAGAGGCCAACCAGATATAAAATGTCAAAACTAATTGTACGACAAAAAAAGAAGAAACTGTGCACATGGTAGAGTGGCTGTAAATTGGCCACTCATCCCCCTCACCATTGTTGTTTTGTTGTTCTTGTGGCTTTAGGGCGCATCGAAGGCAAAGTCATTAGCTCTCTAACAATGACCAGCTAATAATTTGGCTAAAAAATATACTAAAATACCATTTGCATGGTCGACTGTAAAGGGGACGCACATACAGACAGCAAATAAAATAAATCGTAAAATCTGACTTGGCTTCAAAGCGGCCACCAGGCTTTAAGACAGTACAACACCTGGATGGGCGTTGAAATCTCCCAAAAGGAGAAAGGGCCGAGTGAGTTGTCGTATAATGCCAACCAGGTCGTCGTAGCCGACTGACACACTGGGTGGCAGATAGACAGAGCATACGGTCAGTTGGATTGGACCGTGTATTTCCACCGCTACTGCTTGTAGATCAGAGGTGAGAGCAATAGGTTCGGACTGGACAGTGTTTCGGATAAACACAGCCACTCCACCCTTCGCTCGATCACCCTCGGTATCGTCCTTTCTATAGATGTCATACCCTCTTAGCACTGGTTGGTGTAAAGGTCTAAAATGTGTCTCCTGAAGACAGAGACACAATGAATTAGACCTTACTAAGAGGTGGACTTCCTCTTTGTGAGCCTGAAAGCCATTTATGTTCCACTGAAGTATGGGAGCCATTCTAGCTATATAAAACCACCTGCCCCGGGTCGGGTGGGTCAGTGTCTGGTGTCTGCTGAGGAACGGGACCAGGTTCTTTGTCCACCAGCAAAACGTCATATTCAGGGTCCGAAGACGACTTTTGTTCTAAGGCCTCGGCGTCTTGCGGATCTTCCTTCTGCCGAGGCCTTGCCCCCCTCCTCCCCTCGCTAGTTGGGGAACTGGAAGGAGAAGTAGAGGGGGACTTCAAGAACATGATGGGGTCCATGTGTTTAAACTTCTACCACGAACTTTCTGCACTAACTGCCATCCGCTTCCGGCAGATGGCGTTTCTGCTGCTACTACCGCTGCAGATGCAGCTTTTACCATGGGTGCTGCTTCTGCTGTTGCAGAGGCACCCACGGCTGCAGCTACTGGAGCGGATGGCCGTGCTTTGGCTTGTGGACTTGATGACCCTGCTGCTGTAGTGGTCGAGTTAGCAGAAGCGCTACTACCAACGACCGCGGTCCTTGGTGTTAGGACCTTAGTGGGCTGCGCACCACACTTGCACTGTCATGCCCGTGTCTACAACGGTCGTCTGCGTGGCAACGCTCTCCTTCTTGACGGGAGTTGACAACGTTTTGGCGAAGCTAGTGGCGAAGACCGGTGGCGCCAGCGCCTTAAACCGTTTCTTCGCCTCGCCAAAGGATATTCTTTCCTTAGTCTTCAACTCCTGTACCTTCTTTTCTTCAAGGTACACTCGACACTCCCTGCTCCAGGCTGGATGTGCCCCGGAGCAGTTAATGCACACCTGTGGGAGGGTGCAAGTTGCACCCGGTTCATGCGCCGATTTTCCACATTTCCCATAAGTGGCGTTGCCTTTACAGTTCGCCATCGTATGCCCGAACCGCTGGCACTTAAAGCAGCGCATCGGGTCCCGGACATACGGGCGAACATTCAGATTTAAATATCCAGCTTTAATGGATTTGGGCAACGTCGGAGTGTCGAACGTCAGGACGAAGGTGGCAGTCTTCTAAAGATTGCCGTTAACCCTTCGCTTGATCTGCCTAACCTCGACCACATTTTCTGATCCCCACTCCTTAAGGAGTTCCTCGGACTCTATATCTATTAGATCCCTACAAGTGATCACTCCTTTACTGGAGTTTAGAGTTTTATGGAGTTCGCATTTCACTGCGAACTCCCCGAGCTTCTCACACTTAAGGAGATAAACAGCCTGCCTGTGGCTAGATGTTTCAAGAAGCAGGGTCCCATTCCTCAGCTTTTTTACGCTTTTTAGGGTACCAGATATTCCCTCTATTCCTTCCTGTATATAGAACAGAGATACCTTTTCAAAGGATCCCTCTGTTCTTGCCATAATAACAAAGGCGTTGTCTATAAGACAACCCTTGCTGTTACTGTTAACTTGTTCCGGAGGAGGGTTGTCAACCCTCGCCCGCTTGTTGGAACTGGGTGTATTTTTTTTAACCTGCGGCACACCCGGACCGCAGGGGTTTTGTTTTTGTTTGTGAGAAATTTTTGGTCCCACGAGCAAAAACATGTTATACAGAAATGCTGATACAACAGGGGTGCGCAGATGCCCCTGAGGTCGCACGTTAGCGGTTTGCCTCATCACTCATCCGCCTCCTCGGCACGTGTCCGACCTTGAGGTTGAGGGTTTTTTAATAGAGGTTTGTACCGTCCTCGCGATCCGGGCAGTGAAGCCAAGATCCCCGTTCTCCTAGGCACACAATGTTCCACTGCCACGCCCTACGGTGGTCGTTGAAGCATGGTAGGAGTTTACGGTGTGGGAAACTTGCGACGCTCACAAGTTTCCAGCTCGGGCACCGCGGGTTCACCAAACCCGTACCTGGCACTTGCGTACCAGGCCCCTGCGGGGCCATAATTATTCTTAGGGCCAGGAAGCAGAGACTTCCCTGCGAATCCCATAATTATTATTAGGGCCAGGAACCAGAGACTCACCTGCGAATCCCATAATTATTAGTTGCATTTCCACCAATTATTATTATTATGTATCAGTGTAACAAAACAAGGCGACCTCATATATAAAAATACATTAGGCATCACCTGGGGATGACCTCACATACAAACATAAGGTGTCATTGTTTCTTAGTTACACAATATCATACACAATAAAATATCAGTGTAACAAAACAAGGCGACCTCGTATATAAAAATACATTAGGCATCACCTAGGGATGAACTCACATACACAAATAAGGCGTCATTGTTTCTTATAGTTACACAATTTCATACATAATAAAATATATATAGGAAACATGAGCAATCAACACACTAGAGAGACAAAACCAGAAGTTTGTTACATATAATGGAATCTTGGAGATATGACATTAAAACTCATGTGAGTTTACATTCTTGTTGCTGAAGAATGAATTGAAAGCTATTTTGGAACTGTCTTCAGTGCTTATCTATGTACTGTGGAAAGGTTTTGGGACAGCAATCCCTGTTGTCTTGTACACTAAGAAAGTTAAATGACATTAGTAATATGATGACGATATACACATGCTTTCAGAAATTTTTGTAGTAAAAATAAACCATTCTAGGAAAACTTTGTATAATATAAATTTACTAAGGATTTTCCTACTTTATGTAACACTTTATTCGCTTTGTCTTAATTACCCAACTAAGGTGAGGATTTTTTTTGTGGTTTGATGCACCTTAGACACATCATAGTGTCACTAAATAAATACATTTGAAAAGATTATAGAATTTGATTGAAGTAAATATAATAGAGGATGAGAGAAATATTTATAGCAGCTGCGAGCTGGCTATCAATTTGATACAGAATTCAAATACTTATGTAGTACCATATTCTGACCTCCAACCAGTATACTGGTTGCATGCAATCCGTTGCCACTACACTAATTTTGTACCGTCACTTCACACAGCAGTATACTGCTGATGGGAAACTGCGTTTCCTTATAATTCTTCTCCTACACAGTTTTAGGATGTCTAGGGTTCTTTTTGTAAAATGTTTTGTAAATAACTACTATATTTCATGCTTACTATCAATATAGTAAAGACTTGGTAGTTTTAAGTGGTTTACTAACTTCATTATAACCACAGGAAACCTTGCATTACTTTGCTCTGATTTTGTTCTAAGATATAAGAATATTCTTTTTTAACTTTATAACTTTCGATTCTCAATGCGTTATATGGTTATTGCTTTCGTTTACTTTTCTTCATTATTTGTAACTACTTTCCTTTGCTAAGGAAGATCATTACTCACTACCATATTTCATTTACCCAAAATATGGGAACATTTAAGTATTTGCAGTTCTAACATTGTACATTTTCCTTTTATATTTTCTTGTATGTAAATGTTAATGTTTAAGAACAGTTTGGCCCCCACTAATTCCCACTATTTTTTCTGTTTTGTATGTTCACAGACAAGTTAGCTGACCGAGATCCCCAGGCCACTCCTGCTGCGTCAGGAACCAGGGATGATGGACATTTCTCGGCAGACCTACCTACAAGGCTATTGCTTTATATAATCTGCGAGCCTTACAGTCTGCTCCCGTTACAGGACTTGGGTTTTCACCCAGTATTGGGGAATTGTGTGATAAGTGATAAAAGGGAAAAGTGGTAGTTTCAGGCCAAAATACAAAAACAAAATAATATTTAAATAAGGACGTTTATAAAACGAAAGACTTTCCTTTCATGGAATTGCATTATACAATTTTTTACTAAAACACAACTACTTTTGATTTCTATGTTTTTAAGATTATATACTTTACTGTTTGTTTTTGAAAACAAATTTGATATTTTCTTATGTTTATGGGTAATACCCTTTTCAATGTATTTTTTTGTAATATGTACTTGTAACAATTAATGTTTTATGTATTAAGAAATTGTATTGTGTTTTGATATTTTCGCAATTATTCACGATACACATGTCAATAATTTTGTGATCATTTGATATATTACATTTTTGCTTTTTGATAATAATTCATTTGATATTTAATAATTTATCATTAATATTGATACTTTGAGAACGAATGAGTTTTGAGAAATTTTTGTGATAAGTTTTGAGTGAAAGTTAAAGATTTTGATATTGTTAAAAATAATATTATTGAGAATGAATGGTGGAGAGAAAGAACCAAACCGAAACGTAATAGTTTAATTCATTTGGGAATTTAAATTTTTATCTTTCTCTTCTTTTTCTATTTTCAAGATGTTCAGTTAGTTTTCTCTTCTAGAAAATAACTTCAATCTTCCGGGGGCATGTAAGCACCTTAGAATTTTGGCGAATTCTAGTTTCCCTAGGGATGAAGTGTTCTATAGACCGATTGTGAAGTTGCTTATGTTGGACTTAGAAATTTCGAGAAGAGCAGTTTTCAACTTTAAGGAATTTCCCTGTAATCGTTCCTACAGTTACAATTCATGAAATTTCTCTCCACAATCTGCAATATTTTGGAAACGAGTGTTAGATTGCCTACTCAACTGTGAAATGCATTTTAGTAAATGTGACTTTGAAATAAAACTTTAAATTTTCCTGAAAGTGAACTATTGTGATTTAGTAGTTATCTTGGAACCTTTTCTAGATTTGTGGTTTAGAAACAGATCTAGTGGCAACCTTCAAGCATTTCAGTTGAGTTTCTATTAGGCTACATGGTCAAATTTAAATTACTTTGTGTAGATTACACAGAACTTTCCATCCACATAAACTGTTAGTTGAGGCGCTAAGGCGATACTACAGCCCCGTTACCAGCCTTGTTCCTTACACATTGTAAGTGAAGAAGCAAAAAGAAATAAACTATGGAAAGTTCAGCCAATTATCGATGTCAGAAACGTTTGTATCAGTCTTCCAAGAAATTACAAATCCTATTCCATCGATGAACAGATGATACCCTTTACAGGAAAGTGTCACTTAAAACAGTTTGTAAAAAATAAGCCTAGGCCTGTGGGTTTGAAAATTTTTGTGATTACATCAACTTCAGGCCTTGTTTGGACTTTGAAATATACCAAGGTGCTTCAACAAACCTAGACTGTACAAAGCTGGGACTTGGTCCTTCAGTGGTTATTCGGCTGTTACAGACCATTTCTCGTGGAAGCTGCTTATATTCCAACAGGTATTTCACAACAATTCCCTTGTTGGAGAAATTGTTTGAAATGGGATATCATGGAAAAGGAACAATAATGTCAAATAGGGTAAGAGGAGTAAACTTTCGTGATACCTCAAAACTGAAAAGAGGAGAATCAGGACAGATTGTTCGAAGTGATGACAAGGTAGTGTTACTACAATGGAAAGATAGCAATCGGGTTGTGATGGCATCTACATGCTCTGGAATTCACCCAGAACACAAGGTGAACCGCTGGTCCAAACACGAAAACAGGGTGGCCACAAAGGAATGATTTAAAAATTCCCTGATATTTCCAGGTTTTCCAGTGAAATTTGTCATACTTTTCCCTGATTTAGAAATTTTATTCACATAATTAAAATATTTAAGATTTGATTACATTAAAATTGTTAAATCTGGTACAAAAATTAAAAAAGGCATATTTAAACATGTTTATTTGAATATCATAATTTAATTCATTTTTTGTACATTTCCACAGTTGGTATTTTATAACTAATTCAATAATCTTATGAAAAATAATTTACAATTAGGAAAATACAATCAAGCTAATGACTAGCATAAACTAGAACAAATAAAACTTTTAATAATTTGTATATAAAAATCATTGAAGATTTTTAAATTGATCATCAATAACTTGAATCTCAGCTAGAAGTTTAGCTTTTTTATGCCAAATCTATTTATTTATTTTTTTCCATTAGCTACAAGTTTTCTTTTCAAATCTTCTGATTCAGTTATTTAGTTCCTTTCTTTCGACGTTCAATTTCTTCAGACAATTTTGAACGCGAGTTCCGATAAGAACGAACTAAATATTTTGGAACATTAAGAGTTGCAACATCCCCATTTGCTTCACTTAAGACAGAGTCATATACTAATCACTGAGCAATTACAGTTACATTTTTCATCTTCTCAACTAAGCATTCAGAATTGACTGAAAAACTTCTCTCAATATTAGCATTGCCATGAGATAAAACCATGACTATCTTTAACAGTTTTACTATTGACTGGATTGGCATGTGTAAGAATTAATTAATTCCAAAAATGATCTAGGCGTTTACTTCCTCATGAATAATTTTTAAGAATTTGCAATGCTGAAGGTTGAGAACATAAATTGTTGAAATCTCGACTAATTTCATCAGCCTCAATACCACTGATCCAATTATTTTCATTCAAACTAGCGAGTAAGGTTTTGAATCTCCTACTTCTGACTTCAGGAAAATGTGCAATACTAGGATCAAAACAAGAGACTGCTTTGGTAAGTTAATAAAGCAAGGGCGATTGTGTCAACAATTTTCTTGTAAAAGCTTTCAAAGCAGACGCGGCATCTTTTCGGAACTGTAAAATGATGAGGTCAGTGATTTTTTTTTTTTTTAATTCTTTGATAACTTTTTTAGTACCAAATCCTAAGTCAATTTGACTGTACAAAATCAAATTGTTTTCATCACTTAAGGCTATGATTGATAATGAGTCAACAGACTTCAGTACGTCTGCTTTGATAAACCTTTGCATTATATTTTGGAGAACTGTCACTAAAGAGCTGCGTAGAAAAGGTGTCATAGGAGCATCAGTTTGATATTCTCGTAAAAATGGTTGCGATTCAGTTGCTAATGACCAAAAAAATTCTAGTTTTGCTGTCAGAAAAGGATATGAAAGAGCCTCTCTTACAATTTTGTAACTGGCACTAGTTGGTTCTTTTTTATCATGCCGTAAACCCTCCACCATTTTTTAAGATTCGAAATAATTTCAATAGCACAAGCAGCAACACTATCATTTTCTATCAAACGAACTGCAGAAATTTTTTTTAGGATAAAGAGTCGATCCTGAATACTTTTGTTAATTGAGCACGGCGAGTTGGTACGTCTTTAAACAGATAGTAAATTGACCTTAAAAACGGAACAATATTCCAGTTAGTGGCCTCAATGCCACATTTAAATCTGCCATGCATGTTATGAAGACCACAACTACCCATAACAAGTATCATTGGGGCACTGATTTCTTCAGTTTTCTGAAGTTCAGCTTTCAATTCTCTGAAAAATTTATGATTAACATTTGGCCCATCCATTGAGATTTGTAAAATTTTGTTAAGGCTAATAAGAGGTTGAAGCATTTCCTTGAATGACAGAAGAATATCTGAAGCTCTTGTGCGACGAAGAAAAGCAGATGTTAAGTATCGTGTACATACTTCATTTTTTTCAGTATAAACCTGATATTTAAATCCATTTGAGTTTGTTGACAAACTTTGTTGAGTGACTCATCAAATCCTATTACAAAATGATTACAAGAAGTTATGGAGTCCATCAGTCTACTTTTATAATAAGGAGCAATCCCATAAAGAATTGAGTAGGCAATTTAACTAAACTGCAATTCCATTCCTCTTGCTATTTGACTATCGTTGAACATTTTTTTAAATCGTTGTACATCACTTCCAGCTGAGCGCATCGACTTGTGAGTCATCAGTGTCTGAATACACCAAAGTATTTCTGCACGGCTGACTTCTTGCTTGATGAGAAAGGAGCTGAGAGTATTTTGTGATGTCAGAATTTGCATGTCTTTATTGGATTAGAAATAATCAATTTCTCAGACAAACCATGTATAGTTGTCTCGGTACTCTTACCACTTTGTTGCGGCTGAGTTAAAAACCTTTGAAGAGGGTAGACAGTTTTGCAATTTTTAAGTTTGCAAGTATGTTTCAGTCCTTTAGCATGACTTCTGATAGCTGTTTTAACCATATTACTTAAAGAAAATGTAATATTGCAAAGTTTGCATTTTGCACTTTTAGAATCAGTTTTAACTTCTTCTAACCAAATCTTGAAGTCTGGATTGGTCAACCAGTCACTTTGAAATCGTGTTATGCTGAATTCATTAATCTGAAAATTTAAAAAATTGATATTTTTATAATTAAATTAAATAAATAAATTTTAGTAAAAACATTAGTAATAACAACCAATCTACAATAATCATTCACCCAACGAATGTTCAAAAATAATTATTAATTTAAAAAATAACAGTAGAAAAATTAGATATAATCATAATAAAATAATTGTTTAAAAAAAGAACATATAAACCGCCTTTAAAAAAAAAAAAAAAAAAAAAAAAAGCACTAAAAATTTTAAAATAACTTTATAACTTGCTTAGGAGAAAGTAAATCTAAATCGACAATATTTTACATTACTGTCATTGACATTTTTACATTAATTAGTTGTTTTTGGAGTCGGTGCCAGCTGTCACATCGCGTAGATCGAATTACTGAGCTTCTTTTGATGTTAGAGGCGAAATGGGGAGCACGAACAAAAATTCCAAATATTTTACAGCATGTCATGAGGCAGATAGTGTTATTGCAGGAGATAGCTTAGGGAAACAAATTAACAGTATTTTAATCTGTGGCTTGGACTTATTGGTCATCCAGGCATATTTCTGGCGCTACAGTGTCAGTTGGTAGGCTGCATAGTGCAGTAAACGATTTACAGTTAGTATAATATCGGCGTATCGTCTGTATGTTTCAGTTTTGTTGAAAATTTTTCTAGCAATAATTGTAGGTAAGCAGTAACATGATTTTTTATGTTATATTATTGTTATTCATTATTGTTTTTATCTTTTTGTTTTTCTTGCTTTTGCTGGCACCGGCTCCAAAAATAATAAATGTAAAAATTTCAATGACAGTAATGTAAAATATTGTCCATTTAGATTTACTTTCTCCTAAGCAAGGTATAAAGTTATTTTAAATTTTTAGTACTTTTTTTAGGATGTTTTTTAAAACAATTATTTTATTTTTAAATTTTTAGTGGTGTTTTTTATTTTAAATATGCCGCAGCAGTTCCCATTTTGCGAACTTCCTGGTAGCTCAGGAACTAAAGCGATTGCTTTCAAAGAAGAATTCTGTCTTTATATACCACAACAACTTCCAGAACGGGGTGAATTGGGTGTTATGTTAAGGAATGTCAGTTTACATTTTATTCCAGGCAATGTTTCGATCGTAACATAACATCTGTTAAAGCTGCTGGTCCATAACCGAAACATGTAACGAATTAATACATACCACATACAGAAATCTGTCTCTGGAATGTATCTGTTTGTTCCGGCATCACACAGAAAATATAGATTTTTAATTGGTTTTCACAACGTGAAAGCTTGGGATCCAAGTTGAAATCTGAAGTACATGTTGAGACATTATGACACATTTATTTATAAATATTATGCCATGACTTAAAAATAGCTTAATTGATTTTGACGGGATTATAAACTGGATTTTTTGTAAAGAACAGGAAATTAAAAGGGGTGAGGGTAAAGGGGAAGAGGGATTGGGCTTCTGTATACCAAATGTAGACTGCCTTTTCTGATTGATTTAAAGAATACGTGTGTAAATTTCTATTGATATCAGATAAAACTGTAGATATGTATAACAAAAAAAAATTAAGGGGTGTGGAGACGAAGAGTAGTTTGGTTTTTGTAAAGCTAGTGTGGGCAGTATTTTTCTCTTTGTTTTAAAATATTCACGTGCAAATTTCCATCAAAACCAGATAAAAACTGTAGCTTTGTGTAAAGAACATTTGCCAAAATTAAATGGGGTAAAGGAGTGAGTGGTAGGGTTTTGTAAACAGAATATAGACACTATGTTTCTCTTTGTTTTTAAGTATAAATGTACAGTGTTCCATGGAAATCTGATAAAACTGTGGGTATCTATAAAGAAAATTGGAAATTATGAGGGGTGGGAGTAGAAGGGAAGAGGGGTTGGGCTTCTGCAACCTAATTTAAACACAATTGTTCTGTATGTTTTAAAGTATACGTGTGCAAATTTCCTTCAGAATCGGATAGAAACTGTAGATTAAAGGATGGAAAGGAAGGAGCGGAGTTTGGACTCTCGAAATCAAATGTAGACAGTATTTTTCTGTTTGTTTTGCAGTATACATGTGTATACTTCCTTCAAAATAAGAAAGAAACGGTAGCTTTGTATAAAGACCATTGACAGTAATTAAAGGGGTAGAAAGGGGGATAGGGTTTGTGTTTTTGTGAAAGTTATTGGACAGTATTTTTCTATTTGCTTTAAAGTATACGCATGCGAAGATCCACTGAATCGGATTAAAATATGGGTTTTGTACAAATATTAAGGGAAGGGGAGCCAGGGTAGTATATATGTGTAAACTTTCATAAAGATCGGTCAAATAGTGTCGACTGTAGCTTTCTAAAAAGAAATTGACAGAAATCAAGGGGGTGGAAACGGGGAGAGGGGTTCAGTTTTTGCAAACCAATAGTTTTATAGTTCTTTGTTTTATAGTAAAAATTTGCTAAGTTCTGTTTGAACCGTATAAAAACTGTGATTGTGTATAAAAATTAAGTGGTTTAATGGGGAGAAGGGTGGTTTTTAGATCTTTTGGTCAGACACCTTCTTCGTGAAAAAATACATATAAGCACCAACTTTCATGGTAATCGGTCAAACGATCGCGACTGTAGCTTTTTATAAAGAACGTTGACGGAGGGAAAGGAGTTGGCTTTGGCAAACCAAATGTTGACAGGATTTTTCTCTTTGTTTTAAAGTATACATGTTCAGTAAAAATCAGATAAGAAATGTAGATTTCTATGAAATTAAGGGGTGTAAATGGATACATGGGGTGGTTTTATTTATTTATTTAATTTTTTTTTTTTTTGCAGAAACCTTCTCCATTATAAATTACATGTATATGCCAACTTTAATGGAGACCAGTTAACGGTGTCGAGTGTAGCTTTTTATGAAGACCATTGGCAATAATTAAAGGGGTGCGAGGAGGGAGGAGGTTGAGCTTTGGCAGACCAAATGTTGACAGGATTTTTCTCTTTGTTTTAAAGTTCAATAAAAATCAGATAGGAAATGTAGGTTTCTATAAAATTAAGGGGTGTAAAGGGGAGAGGGATGGTTTTTTATTTATTTATTTTGGTCAGAAACCGTCTCCATGAAAAACTACATGTAATGGCAAACTTTAATGGAGATCAGTTAAATGGTGTCGACTGTAGCTTTGAATAAAGAAAATTGACAAAAATTAAGGGGGTGGATAGGGGTTCAGTTTTTTTAAACCAGAAGTTGACAGTATTTTTGTATTTATTTTTGGCTATATATGTCCAAAGTTTCATCGAGATCGAATAAAAAATGTGGATTTGTATAAAAATTAAAGGGTGGAAGGGGGTAGAAGGGGTGGTTTCTCAATGGAATTCATATGGGACCACTTTGAAGGTATACCCTATCCACTAAAAAAAATCATTTAAATCGGTTCAAAATTGGCGAAGATATCGCTGAACACACATACAAAAAAACAGTCGAATTGAGAACCACCTCCTTTTTTTAAGTCGTTAAAAATTAAGAAAAACTTACCGTTTGAATATGAACTAAAACCGACGATGTTTAGAAAACACTTCCAATTCCAAATTAGACGTGATCACACAAGATGCGTCTCCAGTATTCTTCTCTTACAGTTTCGCGCGAGCTTATTCAAATCGCTACAGTAAGATGGCTTACTAACTTCCTCTCAAATATCCTACAAACTGGAAACCTCCCACTGTTAATGAAGAAAACAAAAATATTAGCCATATTAAAACCAAATAAGGACCCCACGAAAGTGGCAAATTATCGACCAATAGCACTTCTAAGTGTAACATACAAACTCCTTGAGCGCCTGATCTACAACAGAATTTCTGAAGTGATCAATAAACACATTCCCATAGAACAAGCAGGATTTAGGCCAGGGAGAAGTTGTAATGACCAGGTTTTCACTCTCACCTCTCATATTGAAAATGGGTTTGAGAAGAAATCAGTAAGTGTGGCTGCCTTTTTGGATCTGTCAGCTGCTTATGACACTGTTTGGCGAGAAGGACTTCTTCTGAAATTTTTGAGTATTATCCCATGTCGAAAACTTACAGAACTACTTAACAACATGTTGAGCAATAGATACTTTCAGATATACTCTGATAACGACAGAAGCAGAATATTTATACTAAATGATGGTTTACCCCAAGGATCTGTTTTAGCACCCCTTCTATTCAATTTATATACTCATGATTTAACGGAAACATCTTCAAGAAAATTTACTTACGCTGATGACATTTGTTTGGTGAACCAGAACCCCAACTTTTCTGATGCGGAAACAACTTTATCAGCTGATCTGGAAAAGTTAGATGACTACTTCAAGAAATGGTGCCTTCATCTAAATCCTCAGAAAACAGTTATTTCAACATTTCATTTGCGCAACAGACAAGCACACTATAAACCAGAAGTTAAATTCAGAGGCCAACTCTTGCCTTTTTGCAGCACACCAAAATATCTGGGTATAACACTGGACAGAACTCTAACTTTCAAACAGCATCTCTCAAATGTGGCTGCCAAAGTCAAAACTAGAAACAATATTCTCCATAAGCTTGCTGGTACTTCATGGGGAGCCAGTGCTCACATTCTAAGATGCACAGCCTTAGCTCTGTCATACTCTGTTGCTGAATACTGCTGCCCATCCTGGATCAATAGTGTCCATACAAAGAAGGTAGATGTGCAACTTAATCAGGCAATGAGGATAATTACGGGATGTATTCATAGTACGAACACCATATGGCTTCCAGTGCTATGCAACATCTCACCCCCAGCACTAAGAAGATCAGAAGCTCTTTTAAAAATCTGGAAAAATATCCTGAAGAACCCTCGGCTGCCTATACATCAAGACATAATTCAAGCGAAACACCAACGCTTGAAATCAAGAAAACCACCATGGCGCACAGCAATCAACCTCACAGAGTCCTCTTTCAACACCAATAAGCTGTGGAAAACTCAGTGGGAGCAGTCATCAGTAGCCAATAAAAATCTAGTTGAGGACCCCTCAGTAAGGTTACAAGGTTTCGAACTCCCTAGGCGGCAGTGGAGAATCATCAACCGAATTCGAGCAGGACAAGGCAGATGCGCCTACTTATTATACAAATGGGGCTGGGTAGATTCTGCAAATTGTGACTGTGGAGCCGCCTTACAGACAATAAATCACATCGTTTCTGACTGTCCTCTTCGGGCCTACAAGGGAACAATGGCGAAAATCCATGATGCGTCGATCAGTGCAGTTGACTGGACTAAAACATTAGATCTCGAGATATGAAATTGTACAAGCTTGTCATATGTATATTTCCTATTGTGTATCTCATAAATAATCATACGATAAATAAATTCGAATCGAGAAGCACTGCCTGATCACACGGTACCAGAGCAGTTCCACGTTAATCGGCAAGTAGGACCAGTAAGTTAGTCCTCGGTACAACCGCTTGGAGCGCTAGCGTCAGCGATAGATCGTCAAGCAGTTATAGTATCCACCGCCAGATATCGCTGTCTCTGGCTGACACTGATCCCACGTGATTGCGATTACTGTTTGTTGGGATCTGTACGTTTGTGTGATACCTGGCATGCTTTGTTTGTTATATCAAACGGTATTTTTCAGTTGCAATTTCGTTTACCATTCTTTCAATTTCGGTTCTACTTGTGCCCCGAGTGGAAGAAGTTGTTCGCCGTTATTGTACTTGATGCAAGTAAGTAGCAGTTTTGTGAGGAAATTAATATTTCTGTTGTTAACCATTGTTGTTATCATTCAGTAAAAATATCAGTTATTTTCTTCTTCTTTTTTTAGAATGCCGTCCTTTCTTTCCTGTGGTATTGCAGCAAGTGTTCCACGATGTGCAGTCGAGGGAATATCTTTTCATATATTTCCTGTGAAAAGAGAAGCAGTGTGTGCATTGTGGAAGAAGTTGTGGGTAATTGCTGGTGATGTGACTAATAATTCCTATCTTTGATCACTTCATTTCGAAAGGATGTGTTACATCTACATCTACATCTACATCTATACTCTGCAATTCACAATTACTGTGTGTGGCAGAGGGTGCTAAGCACCAATCCTATTTTAGAGTATTCCAGTCCCGAACAGAACGAGGAAAAAATGAATACATAAATGTATCAGTACGGCATCTTATCTCTCGAATCTTATCCCTTCTGTCATTGCGACCTAAATAGGTTGGCGGAAGAAGTATTTCGTTGCACTCGTAAATTAGAGATTTTCGCATATTCTCCAACAAATTTAAACGAAAACGACGTCGTCTGTCCGCCAAACAATCCCAGCCTAACCCACGTATCAGCTCTGTGACACTTACATAAGGACTGTAACTAGCGGTCACGAATCGAGCGGCTCTCCTCTGTACCTTCTCCAACGTGTCAATCAATCCCTTGCGATACGGATCCCAAATTGCACAACATGTTTACATGAATCCTGAAAGTAAACATTTGATGCCGTACGCCATTCCAACGAAAGGTAATAGAAATATTATGTTTTTATATTGCCTATGTTTAAAGTGAATGTTTCAGTTTACTCGAGAACACGATACCAATGCAACTGAATTGTAATAACGTTTGATATAACATTTGTGTGCCAACGTTAGGGAGGAAAACGGCGTAAATTTTTAATTTTATCAAAATTTGTTATTCTTTGGAGGCATAAAATAATATTCGTCCGAGGATATGCATTATCAGCTTTCATTACTGAAGGTATACTGTTTTCGAGTATTGACGAAATATAATTTCCGTAGAGGTTGAATATTTCATTTTTTTATGCTGTGAATTAATGTTTCTCGTTGGTTTGTTAACTACAATTGTCACTAATAGCATAACACAGAGTTATTCTAGAAGTTAGGGATTTTAGCATTGGTGTCCACATATGTACCCACATTGTCATTTGCTGCAATTAAAACAATATCTTAAAAGCACAGTTGTAACACTAGTGATGACAGACATATTCACAAGGATTATAATGCTGTCATTTGTTCAAAATAGAAGTCATATATTGAAGGACAAATAAATTCTACAAGATCACAACACATTTTGAATGTCTATCAAGAGATAACATTAAATTCTAGAGGATAACTTAAATACTTATTTTCAAACAACTGTGCAGTAGGATTCTTTTGGTAATGTTGCTTTCTCATTGATGTCACTTGTGTTAGAGCAGTGACTGTACAGGCAACGATGTAACTGGAGACATTGTAGATGTATTCCAAGTACATAACATGATCCATCAGTTAGCAGATAATTTTGAAGGAATGTAGGCCTAGCAGAAATCAAAGTTTTAAAATTTTATGTAGTAGTATTTATTTATAATAGTAGTTACAGTGAGTAACAATAGGTAGGATTGCTATCGACACGAGAGAATTAATTTATCAAATTGGCAGTAGGTGGTATAGCTTTTATACAGTCTTTAATGTCTTTCGTTGTTTACATCATTGCCTGTACAGTCACTGCTCTAACACAAGTGCCATCAATGTGAAAGCAACATTACCATTCTTTTCAATGGTTTTATCAGTATTTTTTTATTTTCTTGTTAATCTTTCTAATGATTTTGTTGTAAAACATTTCCACAAGAGATTTTGCTGGGATCTGTGGAACGTATTGTATGAATACAAATGTTAAGAAGTTATTATTATGTAGATGTATTTAACACCCTTCCTATAATATTAAGTAAGTAATTAACTTTTTTTTTTTTTTTCAAGGTGCTCCACATACAGAATTTCTAATCCAAGTGGGTGATCACTACCCTCCATTTGTTCCTGAACTTGGACCGATAGGTAAGAATTACCTCTTTATAACTGTTATAAGTACTTGGAATTTATCTTCATTCCATGCTATCCTTCCTACTAAATATCACTTTATTAGACATTTTCTTGATAATTGCTTACAAGACATTCTCGATGTATTTTTTTGTATGTGTGTGTAAGCAGTGTAATGAGCCAGAATCTGGGCCTTGCACTCGTGAGACAGTTTCAGCAAGTTATTTTAAAACTGAAGATTAGATATTACATTAAAGTCTGATGGAATTTTAATGTAAAGCACTAGTATGTTGCCTTATGTGAAAGAGATCGAAGTTTCTGCTGTAACTTCAGTGTCACTTACAAGTGTTATATTTGCCATATGGAATTGAGTATCATTTCTTTTCATCTTAGGGGCCAGTTTGCTTGCTACGTTAGTTTATACAGAAACTTTGCATATTTGAAATTTAATAGTGATGATACATGTACCCCAACAGCAATTTTTTGTTTACAACCACTTACACATTATTATTATTATTATTATTATTATTATTATTATTATTATTATTATTTTTTTTTTTGTTTTTTTTTTTTTTTTTTTTTTTTTTTTTTTTTTTTTTTTTTTTTTTTTTTTTGTAAATAGAAACAGCGCCCTTTTGTTCAAATATAACTTGTAACTTTCATGTTTGATCATGCTGTGGATGCTTTTGTGTCAAGATTTTTGATATGCCTGTGTATTTGTTAAGTACACATTTCAGTTTATTATTTATAAGAAAGGAGATATTTCCAGTACAGTCTTGCTGCAATGAGTGTTTTTTTTTTTTTCCTTTACAGGTTCTCTGCGAAGGAATGACACTGGAGAGAGGAGTGAGGAGCTCCAGGTACCTGAGGGAGAGGGAGTGGGTCAGGTAGAGGGGGGGGCAGGAAGTAAATGTCACCTGTGGAGAGCCTCAGACATTTCCATTGCCCGAAGCTTCAACTCCTACCTCCTGCCGGAAATCATCTCTGCAACATAGCGGGCGGGGTAAAGTCTTGTTCTCTATCCATGCCCGCAATGTTGCCGAGTTGACTCCACGGAAGAAGACACTGTATGGAAAAATTTGCCGTCAAAACAAGTTGGTTCAGAAGCTGAAAAAGAAGTTATCAAATCTTCGAGCCGAAGTCAATGACAAAGATAAGGGTAAAGGCTCCGCGTTGTCTTTGGTTTCGAAGGTTGATAACTATATTTCATCTTCTGCATTAATATTGTTTAGATCGCAAATTGCCAATGCATCACTTCCTCGTAGGTGTCGGAGGTGGGCAGTTGAGGATAAGGCTATGGCAATCGCTATCTACAAGCGTAGTCCCTCATGCTACCGCTTCCTTAGCCATGTGTTGGCTCTTCCTTCCTGTGGTACCATATATATCATCTCTGAATACTCTGTACAATTGTTCATGGATGTTGTAAATTGTATCTAATATGTGTATAATGTGTCATATCTAAATATGCTGTATAGTTATGTATATATGTAACTAAATATGCTGTATAATCCTGTTTTAAATGATTATTCCTATTATTTAATTTTAAACAGAGATAATAAAAATTCAAAACAAATTAATTATTTTTGTATTGTTATTTCAGTTCCCCTTCATTATTTTTCCAATTGTCCTGCTCTTTGGTAAAAGAGAAACTAAATAAATACTAAAATAATAAGCAAAAACTTAATTAATTAAATGAAAATTATTATAAAAAAATTAATAGAAAGGATACATTACTATACATAAATTATACCAATACATGAAATGCCATAAGCGGAGTAAGGGAGGGGGAGGGGACAGGTTCATAGAATTTCAAAATTGCCGCGTTACCAGCGGCCTGGTGGAGAGCGGCGTCATAAGCATTTCAAAATTGCCGCGTTAGGTGACGACACAACGTGTTTCCAGGTACAAACGCTTGGAGCGCTAGCGATACTTCGCCAGAGTTTTTGCCGGCCGTGGATAGTCTCTATATACATGTTGAGATTCAGACCTTTTTCCTTAGCTGCTATTAATAAGGATTCTGTAAACTTATCCGTCTATTGCAGCTAAATAAAAAACTTCGTTTTTTTGGCAGACGCGTTTCGATTTTATTTAATCGTCTTCGGTGCCCTAGAACAGTTTTATTTACAATCTTTGATCTTGTTTAAGATATGTTTATAATTCTAATCTGTTAATAAGTGCAATGAATATTACATTCTACTTACAGTTTTTGTTTCTTGTTTTTACATCGAAGTCGGGGGAAGTTCCATTTCAGTGCGCTTTCTATTGCCTTTTTGTGTGTTCCGCACATATACTGTGGTGTGTTTATATTCGACACAAACTGTCTTCATTTTTTAGAGACGCACTATTGTTTTACGCACTTCTTGTCTGTTTAGCCACTGTACGAGCATATGTTGTTGTTTTCATTACTGGGTTCAGAGATGCTGATTATTTCCGGCAAGTAGGTATTATCGATTTGTTTGTTTGTGTTTTAAATTATATCTATGGTTTGGCGTTGTGTGTGTGTGTTTCGTATATATTATGGAATTGTTTTAAGCGTTTAGAATAAGGTCTGATTCGTGAGTCTCTATATATTGTCTCTGCACGGTACTGTCGCATCAGTCGCGGGTGTTTGGCGCGAGTCAAAGACACTCGTTGAGAGCGCTAGTACACTGTTTACACTGTCGCATCGTATCAACAGTCAAAACAGCTTTGAAAGATCGCAACATATACAATGGTAATAGTAATTGTAATTGCGAGGGAAAAAAAACACAAGAATTAATGATCAGTAAAATAAATTATTTGTGCCTTATTGTCGGTTATTTCATGTTAAAAACATGAGCTGAAATATTTAATGAGAAATTTCACGATTAAAATAAATTAATAATTTTAAAAAAATAACATTTTCCCCTCACATAAATGATAAAAACTAAGAAAACTTACAGTTTGATAACAAACTTAAATATCAATATTTAGAAAATACTGCTATTTTTAAATTAGATGTGATCACACGAAATGCGTTTGCGTCTTTGAAACAATAGACGAAATTTCACGATGAATGAAGTGACTGTCGCTTAGCTAGTAAACTCAACTGACCAACGGACTGTATAGGATTCTAATGCGGCATTTACACTTTTGCGTGAGTCAAGATAACAATATAAGAGCACATGGCACGCTAGCTTGGTTGCTTGAGAGTGGCGCGAATCGAAGGCACTCGTGGTGAGTGTTAGCGTGCTGTTTACACTATCGTTGTCTATTTTATGTTAAATATATATAAGATGAAATATTTAATGACTGAAAGAAATTCAGGATGATATTAAAAAAATTCTAAATTTTGAGTAGTCGCAATTGAATTCCCTGATAGTTTTCGAAATTACCCTAATACCCTGATATTTCCAAGAGAGTGGTGGGGCTGTGTCCCACCAATATTTTTCTTACTGAAAATATTAAAATTTTAATTGTATAACTCTACACATTCCCAGAGTAGGCAGCAATGTGGCTAAAAAATAGGTGGCCAGTTACCCTTGCTGGTTGTTTACGCGGGGAGCTTGGCGGGGTGGCGACGCTGTGTAGGACATTGGACATTAGTTGCGGCTGCTCAGTGCATTGACCCGTCTCAAGGACACCGTTGTGCCACCCCTCCTACCCCGACGCAGTGCTGTAGGCATGTAGCGGCAGTATATTGTTGTGGGTGTCAGCTTCTGACAGTGTTCAGTTTCAGTGAAGTGATTTTACTTGTTACAATTTAAATCCTAATGTTGACAAAAGGTTTTGTGGCCTATTTGTTCAACCGAGTGTTGGAAAGAACTTATTATTGCCAATGGAGAGGTTTTTATTAAAAAAAAAAACGCGCTTGGAAGTTGACCAATCCAATAAGGGAAGTGAAGAAGCAAACCCTTCATCAACTTCCGTGCCGTCGACGTCTGCATCCACTTCTCGATCTTATTCATCACCGGTGGTTTTTTCAGTTGGAAACAAGACAGGTAAAAAAAAAGAACATTTCAAAATTCTTGGCTTTTATCTCATTCTTGGATAGAGTGGAGTTCACAAATCGATAAAGTATTTTGTAAAATTTGCAAAGAAGCTGAAGCTAAATGTCTTCCGACATTCAGTTCAAAAAAAAGAAGACGCTTTTACATCCGTAGGGTTTTTCAATTGGAAAAACGCCCGGGAAAGGTTTTAAGCGGCTCATACACGGACAGCCGTTGCTTGCCAGCGGTTGTATGTCCAGCAACGGCTGTGTGTGTATGGGCTCCACGAGCCAATTATGACGTAGTTTCCAAGCAGTGGCTTGGCTCGGTCGGCTTTCCAACCGGTCCGAAATCCGTTGCTGACGCCAGCTGTGGCTCGGTGTCTATGGGCATTCCCAGCAACGGCTTGACTTCTCCTCGCCGCTCAGTACAGTCCAGGCAGTGAGTGAGTCAGGTAGTTCAGCTTGTGAAGTGTATTGCATTCTTCCTGGTGAAATAGCTCTTGTGGTTTTGTGTCGTTTTATTTTGTTTAATATTATTTGTTTGCAATGACCGACAAAGAAAGTAACAGTTTTATGAATCCACAGTTCCTTAATAACTTTATTGACGCGTACAGGAATTATCCTTGCTTGTGGAAGGTGAAATCAGACGAATATCGAGATAGGAACAAGCGTGAAGAAGCGTTAAACAACCTGCTTCTCATGACCCAAGAAACGATCCCAACTGCGGATTTGAAATTTATAAGATCAAAGATAGATTCAATGAAGAATAGCTTTCGGCGTGAGTATAAAAAGGTGAAAGAGTCATCTAAATCAGGAGCGTCGGAAGACAGTGTTTATGTGCCTAGATTGTGGTATTACAACTCTCTATTGTTTTTGGCGGACCACGAGACCCATAACCCTTCCACCTCCAATCTAGACGAAGAAATCCATCCAGTGGAAAACCATCCAGAGGATGACCAACATGACGAAAATCAGAATGAAAGTCAGGTAAGAAAAGCTAGTTATTTCACAGCAAACCTATTTAATTCAAACATCCTACTTTGCATACAAAATAACGGCAAATCCACTTAGTTTTCACTCCAAAATAATATATCAATTAAAAATCTTACAATTATTCAAAACACACCTGTATTAATCTCATAAACATAAACAAGGATTGTAGAAAGCTTAAAAAACAAACTTGTCTAATCAAAATCTGCTCACACACTTAGTAAAGTTATTTTCTTGCGGAGTTTTTTACCATACAGTCTTGCCAAGGGACACTGCCTTTTCCATTGAAGAAACTCATGTACTCCAATCTACTCTCTTTTGCGAAGTTTGTGGGGTTTCGGGATGCCACTTGTAATCCTTGGAAATGGTTCTTGCTTACTGGATCTTTACTGCATTCTCCTTCCACTATTCTTCCCATTTCAGTATCTTCGATAGTTAGTGAATTCATAGGTGTGTAGGATTGACGACATTTTTTGCGTAAGTATTTGTGCAGTGCTACACAAGCTAGAGTAACATCCACTACTTTAGTTGGTTGCAAGTTTATTGTTGTGTGAAAAATTCTGAAACGAGTGGCAAGAACACCAAAAGCATTTTCTACAACTCGCCTTGCACGCGATAGCCTGTAGTTGAACACTCTCTGTTCGTAGGTTAGGTTTTTCAAAGCAAAAGGTTTCAGAAGGTCCTTTCTCAAAGCGAAAGCGTCATCACCAATGAACACAAAGTTCATATTTTCCACTGTTTCTGCGCGTTATGGCAAATTGAGTGTACCATTTTTCAACTTTTCGTAAAACTTAGTTTCTTCAATAACACCGCCGTCAGATACACGTCCATTGCAGCCGACATCCACCATAATAACTCCAAGTTGGCATTCGCAATCCCGAGAAGAACAATGCTGTAATATCCCTTGTAGTTGTAGTAATACGAGCCACTGTTAGCTGGGCGTGATATAGCAACGTGTTTTCCGTCGATCGACCCACCACAATTTGGGAAATTCCAAAGTCGTTTGAATTCTTTTGCCACTTCAGCCCACTCTTCTTTATTTTTAGGGAACTGAAAAAACAAGATGGCGGTTATAGTTTTAGGCTATAAGTAGGTCAATTGCTATTACATACAATTCCTAATATAAGTTTTTTTTTTTTAAGGTGTTGGAGCACTCCCGAACTCCTAAAAGCTTTGTGAGACCCGGGATGAAAAGAAAAAGAGTTGACACACCCGAAACACAACGTCAAAAATTAATGTCAAAAGCCATGTTCACACTAGAGAAGGAAGATGATGAATATGATATTTTGGGAAATTAGTTGCTTCAAAACTAAGAAAAATGAGCCAAGGTCAGAGTCTTTACTCGGAAAAATTGATCACCGAGGTCTTGCACGCAGGACTACAAGATAAATTAGCAGACCACACCTATTTACATAACCATCCACAGTATCAGTACAGCCCTGTTGATCTCCACAGTACGTCTTCCTCAACCTACTTTGGATCTGGTACTGCCGCTACCAGCCCACCGTTGGAAAGCAGCGCTGCTGCAAGTACTAGCGGACTACAGCTTGAGGATCTGAGTCATCCAAGGGATGTAAATGAATATAGATTTCACTCTTTGTCAACCGATGCCTTCAGTGGACCTAAATTTAATTGAACTGTGAGCCACCTGCTTGTATTTTTCAAATAAAAAGGAGTTATTTTGACTAACTACAATACTGTTTTTTTTACCTCCTATTGTGAGAACTACTATTTTATTAGGTAACTAACAAAATTGATTGCTTTTTCAAGGGGAAAAATATGATATTTTAGCCTAATATATACAATTAATAATTTATTATACGCAATTTATATTATAAAATAAAATTAATCACGTAAGTTTAAAACTACGGTTTGAAAACCTAAAATAGATTTATTGTAAAAAAAGGGCCAGTGATAATAAAAAAAAAATTATACATTAATAATTTAAATAATAATAAAAAACCCACACTTTAGTGAGTTTAATGGGGTTACAAATCAAGTTAGAACACACACTAAAAAATGATGGGAAAGGATTCTATTTTATAATTTGAGTACAGTAAACTACTGCAACTGATATTTCAGAAATACTATTGTATCATTACTTACTTTCATAAACTCAGTTTTCAGGCACTTGTAGATCTCCTTGCAAGTTTCAGGAATTATTTTCCCCAGTGATTGTGCCGATATTGCACAAGAAAATTTTAAATCTTCTAAACTTCTACCAGTAGCTAAAAATCGAAGTGTAGCTACAAGGCGGTGTTCAGCAGATATGGACTCTCTCATCGTCGTATTTTGTTTAGAAATGCCGGGTGTTATGAGTTCTAACAAGTAATTAAAATCACTCTCTGTCATCCTCAAGTAGTTTTTGTAGTCCTGCGCACTATTGTCTTTTAAGTGGTACAATAGATTTATATGAGACCACTTTCTTCTTTCCCGTAACCACTGTTTCGACCACTCTGATCTCTTCCGTTTTCGTTTCATCGCGAACACTCCACACTCATCCAACACTAGAGTTCGGAGCAGGTATGAAGGCGGGTCACGGGCGGATGCGCAGTAGCCTGTGGAGCTGTACCACGTGACTCACAGCCAATCGCGTGTCAGTAGCTTTCCTGTGTTCGTTCTGTGCGCGTCGTGCAGTGTTCGTCAAGTTTACAGTTTATTTCACTTATAGTGTTCCGTGTTTAGTGATTATTTTGCCCTCATGGGGTTCATTATGAGTGACGGTAAGGAATCACGCCAAGTGTTGCACAAACAAGCGAGAGGAATAGTGTTCCGTGTGTATCAGTACTTCTTCTGAGTCCGCGCCACCATGTGGTGCGAGTCGCGCCGTTACCAAGTGCCAGGAGCAGACGGCTGAAGCTTGTGGTGTTGGTTTGCGTGACAGAAGCAAATTGGCAGCGTCGCAACACATCTCCCCTCTCTCTCTGCGCAGAACGCGAAGCCCACCCGCCTTGGTACGTGCTCCAAACTCTAGCACAGCAGCAGCTATTTTACTACTGCTCATCTTGACGGTCGGTGAGAAACTGAGTGAAATCGCAAGACGTTGCTGGGTTTCTCTTTCTTCGTTAGTGGCGACTTCCAGCAGTCGCTGCCAAGCCGTTGCTGGACATTCTGAAGAAATCGCAAGCAACGGCTGTCCGTGTATGGACCGCTTAAAGCTCACGAAAATTCACACTCTCATAAAGAAAGCGTGGCAATGTTGCATTATAGGTCCATCTAATCTCAGGGCGGCGGTGAAACATGTGTTTAACAATACCACCAAGAGATAGCGCCACGTGCAAACACGTACAGCCCACAGAAAAGAAAAATAGACCTTTCATAATTGTCTTAATAACCCCCATAGCGACGAATTCCCGCACAACATTAATTGTATTACTCCATGCAGAGCACGAAAATCTTAGGTAACCGGTCTGTTAAGTCTTAAGGTGAAAGATGTAATTCTCTGGAGTGTTTTATAATTGTATTACTCCAAGCACACACACAAAATAAACGGTATCACATTTTTAATCGACATTTGCTGTCTGTCAGCTTTAAAAATAACTCCATACCGACAATTCCAGACTTGCAATAAACCTAAATCACACACGTAACTATGAGAACCATACAGCACCGATAAACCGAGTAATTTTGGGCGTATTTTAGCGTAAAACATTAATGGACCTATGGTGAAACCGACCCGTGTTGGCGAGTACAGAGCACGAAAATCTTAGGTAACCGGTCTGTTAAGTCTTCAGGTGAAAGATGTAATACTCAGGTGCAGTATGTCAAGTCAAGTATTTGGGAATGGATTTAATTTTTTTAAGGTTTTGCCCTGTTTTCATTTGGTTTAGATACTTAAGAGCAGTGAAGTTATAGGTAGTAGCCAGCGACAACATTTTAGGTAGGAATTTGTTGTTTGATTCCCCTGGTATGCAGACTTTCATTAGTTCCTGGAACCTTTCTCCATAGTGGACAGCGGGATATACAAGTATGTCATTAGGAGGGTGGGGGGATGGTGGGTGGACTGGCTTGCTTTGCTTACGGGGATACATTGTAGCAGCAGCTGGCGGTCTATTTGTCATTTTCGGTTGTTCTGTGTTAGTTTCTTGATCATGGCAGTACGTGGGAGGCCTCAGAAAAGTTATTTTATCGTAGAAGATCACGAAATTATGGACCATCATCTGTTACTACAGGAGGGGTGGACTATTCCGACTCTCACCCTTGCTCTTCACGGGGAGGGTTTAAAGAAATTAAGTTGGTTTGCTAAGCGTAAACTCATAGGCAATACATTCATTTGCCCTACTTGCTTAATATTCAGCAGTTTGTGCAAACGTAGCCAGTGCATTGACGGCTACATGTGGAAGTGTAAGGAATGTAAAGCAAGTAAAAGTGTTCGCTATGGTTCTTTTTTTTTCAAGAAGTAAATTGGATCTGTTCCAGATTATCATTTTTATATACTGCTGGTCACGGAATCAGTTGTAGGAAGATTCGGCGTGGGAAGCTGCGATAAGTCCAGATTCTACGCATACGAAGGTAGACTGGAGTAATTATTGCCGGGAAATATGTTCACAGTGGGTTGCAACACATCCTGTAGAAACAGGTGGCTTCGATGAAAACGGTGAGCCCTTAATAGTGGAAGTAGACGAAACACATTTTTTCCATAGGAAGTACCACCGTGGCGAAATGAGGGACAAGCAATGTGTGTTCGGAGGTATTCAGCAAGGAACAAACAAGTGTTTTGTCGTCGAAGTGGCTGACAAAACGGAAGAAACTTTGTTAGCTCATATTCGGCAACATGTCCTTCCGGGAACAATAGTTATGACGGATGGATATCCGTCATACCGCAATTTAGAAAGGGCTTATGGGGGCATATATGGACATGAGGTCATAATCCACAAAGAAAACTTCGTAGATCCAGACGATCCGCAAATACATACTCAAAGTATTGAAAGTCTGTGGTCGCGAATAAAGAGGAAAGTGAGGATTCAATATGGCACATCTGATGAACTCTTCCCTTCCTATTTGGACGAATTCCTGTGGAAAAATAATTTTGACAAGAACGAAGCGTTTCCTCAGTTTCTTGCAACCATACGCGAGCAATATCAATTGAACTAAGCACTGCACCACCTACCTCTCCTGTAGTTACACCATCACTCTCCTCATCGTAAATTAAATCGGTTCCTTTTGGAACCCAAGGCTCTTCTGGGGCCAGGCTCTTTTCAGAGCCAAAAATTAATCACAAAAAGCAATATAAAGTCAGATCTGCAATCAGTAGCGTAAATAGTTTAAGAAGTGCCCATGTGAGATCATAGGCATTCTAGGTCAGTCTGTCTTACGCTCTGTGATTCAAGAGATAAAAGGTTGTAACTACTATGGAATAATGGTCGATGAAACAAGTGATATATCCGTCCAAGAACAAGTTACTTTTTGCATCCGTACAGTTACGGTAATGAAAATTTTGGGATTTGCGAGGACTTCCTAGGTTTTTATGCAGCTCCAAATACTGAGGCAAAACTCTGTTAGACATAGTGAAAGACATTCTAGCTCAGTTTGGTTTGTCTCTAGAAAATCTTAGAGGTCAATGCTATGACGGTGCAGCCCAGATGAAGGGAAGTTTTAAGGGGCTGCAAACTCTTATCAAAGGAATTCAACCCCAAGCACTTCACGTACACTGCACAGCCCACAGTTTGAGTTTGGCTGTGGAAGACAGTTTACGCCAACTTTCCTGTATGAGGGATATAATGAATCTGGCAAAAGATCTAATAAACACTATTAGAGAATCTCCAAAGAGGATGGATATTTTCAAAACTACGAGGCGCGTCCAGAAAGTAAGTTCCGTTTCAATTTATCTCCGCTCCAGCGCTGCATTTGCCGTTCCGCACATGCGCTGTAGACGATGCGTATCAAGGGGATGAACGTGCGCCATTTGGAGATCGCTGTCAGTTACCTACGCTTTGTTGTGCTTGTTTGAAATGTCGGCGTCGATTGAAAATCAGGCCTGTGATTCGGTTTCTGAATGCGAGGAAAGTGAAACCAAGTGAAATTTATCGGCAAATTTGCGATGTTTACGGACCAAATGCGATGAGTGATTCGATGGTGAGAAGATGGTGTAAGCACCTTACTATCGAAGAGGTTAGGAAAAGGGAATGTCAGTTCACCATACCGATACCGATTCTAAAAATAACTAAACAAACCATTTTAAAGCAACAAGAGATAAATAACAGATAGCAAAGCACATAAATAAACCTTACATTGCAATAAAGCAATGATATTCCAGCAGAAAATAGGTTATTCCAAACAAAAGTAAACTTTCACTATCATATCCTAATATTGGTCAGGGAGATATTCTGAACAGATTTCAAGGAAGTAAAGGTTAAATAACAGTAAATATAGGACCTAAGCAAACTTTTTATCATAACTAATAAACATTATTCCAGAGGGAAATAAGTAATTTCACTATAAAGCAAATCTAACCCTTAAATTTTGCCATATACTAGATTTAGGTATTTCTGAATAGATTTTAATACAGTAAAGACTGTGAGAAGCTAATAAAACCCAGGCCTAAACCTACAATAACAGTAACTTCACAGTAAAATATAGTTCCGAAGAGATTTTTAAAGAAATAAATACGATTGCTGGATAGCAGACTGAAGCAGGATGACAATAACAGATTGTGATGTAATTCGACCATTTAAAAGCTCCAAAAGTAAATGTAATAATGCCTGAGACAGATTAGAAGAATAGCTGATAAGTTTCTGATAGTTTCTAACCACTTAATAATAACATGAAGTAGTTTTGGGGGAAATTGATAACTCATTTGCATAAGCAGTTTCTATAAACGATTTTAGGCCTTTTAAGTAATTTCAGGAGTTAAAAAGTAGACGAAAATGCATTAAATAATCGTCCCTTTCAGTTTTAATAGGTTCCAAGTAGTTTAAACCCGGAGAAATATGAAAAATCAGTAAAATTAGGAAGCCGGTATACAGACGTAGATAATCAAACCTTTCAGCTTTAATTCCAACACTTTTAAACCATTTTGAAAGCGATAAGAACAGGTAAAAGCTAGTAGATACACGTAATTAATTTTCTATAACAATTAAAAGACATTCTACTAACCTGCTATTTGTTAATCCTATTTCGAAATAACTCGCCAGAGGCACCATAGCCAAAATATGGTTTTACACTAATTTGAAACACTTTCACACGAATAAAAGTAAATAATAAATTAAAACAGTCCGAAAGACATCTAAATCTCGTAGTTTCCAACTGTTTCAAGAGCTTAAATGGTTATTCGAACACACAAAATAGGTCACTCAACTTTACCATTTTATTCAAAAGCCTACCAAGAGTTCGAGATAAAAAGTAGTTTTCCTTAAAGACCAACTCTTTTAGTTTCACATACTTTAATTTCACGTCATTTAACGCAATAGAACAGATGTTAGAGAATTTTCAAAAACCACACGACAACAGACCACATGGTCTAAATAGAATATTTTATTGTGCACAAGATATCCCACCCACGAAGATGGGACAGATTTCAAAACACGTAATTTGATACAGGCTACACTTTAGTAATTTTTCCGGTTTGATAAATCACATACCTTCAGAGTTATACATAGAAAGATATATGCAATACAATGGCGAAGGTGTGAAATTTGTTTTTAGTGATAACTTCATCAATTCCTAACCGATTTGAATAAAATTTACACTTTTGAGCGGTTAAAATCCGGGACAACACTTTGATTATAGTTTCATGTTTATAACTTATGTAGTTTGTAAATCCCTAAATTTTCTGAACATGTCGCAATCCGGGGATTATTTGAATTTTTCCGTGACGTCACATTAAAAATAAAAGTTAAGAATAAATTAAAATTTTGCCATCTAACATGCTACACCTAAACTCCCATAACTCGTAAATACTTTAGATTTTAAACGAACCACCTTTGAAGAAAGTTGTAAAATTAAACTCGAGGGAATATTTTAGACCGCGGCAGAACACCGCCGGAGTGTAGCGTCCTTGATCCACTCCTATATAAGCCTGGGTGAGGGAGGGGGTAGAGTCAGTCGCAGTAGAGTCGTCAATCAGTCGTTGGAAACAGTCTGTCGCAGTCATGGGTCGGTTTGAAGAGTGCGCGGGCTCCGGGCGAGCTAGCAACAAGTTGTCGCACGCTGGCAGGATGCACACACCTCATGAGGATGGCGGCCATGTTAGGACTTAGAAAAATTCTAGAAAACATGAGTTGCTTTTCGGGGGAATTATCGGTTCTGGTTATGCTTCTCTACTTGCAATCTTTCGTGTGATGATATTCCGATGCCTTGCTAACTGTAAAATTGTAATTCAGTGACATTTCAGAATATATGTGAACTTGTGAAACTTTTACAACCGACTTTCATTTTACAGTACACCCTTCCTGTTTGGGGGTATAAACGAACAGGTGGCGACCATATTTAATACAGGTTAGCAGTTTCCATAGGCAATTCACGGTCAACAAACTATTTTTACTGGCAACTCTAAAAAAACGACCTGAGGTGGACGAAACTGAGGAAGAAATTGAGCCCGACAACCGTAAAAGATCCAAATATTTCAATCCTCCTGCTGCTATTTCTTGTGATGACAAGAGATTTGATGGTTATGATCATTTCCCAGTCACTGATGATCTGACATCTCCACGAATGTGTAGATTTACTTCATGTGACAGCAGAACTAAAACTTGTTGTGAAAAATGCAATGTATATTTATGCCTTTTGAAGCACAAAAATTGTCTCAAGATGTTTCACAAACAGAAGTAATGTACTCGTAGTGTATTAAACGAGTTCTGGTGATTTTTCAATTATTGTTTAAAAATTATTTAAATCATTTATTTAAATTTGTGTTGTACCTTACATATGAATGAATAAAAAAATAACATACAGAAGAAATACCGTCTCAAGTTTATTACATTATTATTAAAATTTCCTTAATCATTGTTAACCTAGATGCATAGTTAATTATTTCAATTTACACTGTACTTTCGACACAGATGATTAGTAAAGCATGTAATAATATTTGGACAAGTTAAAAACATATTTGTTCATCAATCACAGCCATTATTACATATGAAGCAGATGGTATAACTTTTGAAAATAAACCCTAACCCGCATGATCGTGTCGGTCCTTTTTTCGTAAACTCAATAAAATAATAATTTTTTTTACCATTTTTCCTGACCTAACTGTAGACTATAGAACACATTACAACAAAAATTTCATTAAATTTCAACGAAAAAAAATTCAGGGCCGAAAGGGTTATTTAAGAAACCATACAAACTTCAACAAGGTAAAGACCTTACGTGTCATGTTGAAACTATTCTACAGGTAACATCTGCTAAATTCTTAGGTATCACAGTAAGTACTTACCTATCATGGGAGAAATATATTAATGAAACTTGTAAAAAGATAAACAAAAATTCATTTGTGTCAAAAACATTATCTGGTTACCTCAGAAAAGATTTTAAGCTAATAGTGTATTATGGATTAATACATTCAATCTTAATACACAGCATTGAAAATGTAGAGCAGCTACACACTGCTTCATGGACAGGATATTTAAAGTACAAAAAAGGGTTCTTAGATTTATATTCAGCATAAGACAGATTCATGTAGGTCCATTTCCCATCAGAATAAAATATTAACACTTCATGCCTTATACATTTTTAAATTAATACTCTAGGTAGTAAACAGCCCAGACAAAACTAACCATACGCAACATTTATAATGATGGTGCCAGAGGTGAAGATAACTATTTTCAAATGACAGTAAACAAAAAAATTGCAGAGCAAGATCCATTTAAGAAAGGGGTAATATTTTACAATAAACTCCCCAGGAAATAAAGTTGTTAAGAGGAGCTAAATTTAAAAGTGAACTAAAATCACAACTAGCTAATAAAGTGTTATATTCTATAAAAGAATTCTGATGTAGTATTGAATTTGTTTTTTATGTGCATAACTAGTTTTAGTACGATCTTATATGTAAATAATGGTAATGTAATTTAGGGGTAGTAATGAAACTAATTGTAAAAATAAAATTTAAAAAAAAAATCTATATAGTTATATACTTTGATTTGTCCAATTCTGTGTAAACTACATACAGGTACTGGAAATAAAAAAATCAGTCAGTCAACTGAAATATCGAACATATACCAAAAGTTAGCCAAGTTAAGTACGTCTGTAGAATCATGAGTTTCAAGTAATTGCTTTGTAAAATGCGTTGAATGTGCCGGGGTTTCAAATTATTTGGCATATCTACAAAACAAGAGAAAGTGTTATTTGACATAAGAATAACCTCAATTTCTAGAGCCACTTTTTCCCTGAACATGCATTTCAGCAACTCTTACTTCTGGCAGTATGAGGTATTCCCAGTTATTTTTAGGCTTTGCTAGCTAGGAAATTAAATAACTAATTCTGAAAGAGGTTTGCAGCATGTGACATTTGTGGTCAGAGACAGTGACTGTAGATTTCTACATTTGTAATAAGTACACCTATTGCAGAACCGCAACTAGTGACGACAAGAACAAATTGATTGTGAAACCTCGAGGCAATGGTCGCTTTGTAGAGTGCTCACAGGCGCCCAGCAACGGAGCGCATCGACCCTCGAAGGTTTTTGCAAGTCAAGACCCAAATCTTGGATTGCTGGTGGAAGGTTTGGTTTTAAAAGCCGTTGAGGTCATTCTCACTCGACTCCACTTTCCCACCCGACGCCGGCCCAGGTGCGGCGCCAATCCTGGGACAGCGCCCTGAGCAGCCCATGGAGTCTACACAGCATGCTGCCATGGTCGCTGTCTAGCAACAAGGTGGGAAACAGTATTTGATGGGGTCTGGGGATGGCATAATCCCACAAAGTCTTAAAATTGCTAAGAGGTTGGAACGTTCGTCACTAGTTGAGGGAGCTGTTAATAAAGAATTATTTTTGCATACCATTACATGTTGTTACTAGCGTGTTGTTCTGTATGTACCTGATAAAATAAAACTCTGTACATTTACTAGCAGCATTGCTTGATTACAGATGGTAGCCGGATACTTAAAGAGTCATGAACCACTGTTGTGACTATTGCACGACCTGGCTTGCGCTTTCCCTCATCCTGTGCAACTTTCCGCTCGGCTTACTACAAATCTGTGATCATTTAATTAATGTTGAAAGAAGGAGACAGGTTGAACTATGAAACTAGCAGATTTAGTTTCAAAATGGAGATGTAGCGACGGTTTTAATGAACAATTTGACAGCATCTCGTACACAACTGGAATCGGTGTCTCTGCAGCTTGTAAAACCATACTGAATATAATTGCCATCATATTCCCTCTATTAATGCGTAACCTGGCCTACATGATACCATCATCTAATCATAGGTCATGTACCAGTATTGAAAAGGAATTCAGATGAACATACCCTTGAACCATTACTTAAAAGAGTGTTGAGTCATTCCACGGTAACTAAGCACAATTTTAATACAAAATTAACCTCACCATCTCAGATTTTCAAGAAATTTGGCAGAGATGTACTATTCATATAGACTTGGAAAAATACCAGAGTTATTTGAGATATATCTACTCATGTTTTAACTACTGCTATATAAAGTTTTCAAAAATTTGCTCAAAAATTACAGTCCATTGGGTTGAAGGTTGTGGCAGTTGTGCACGATATGTCTGCAACTAATGTAAGAGCTGTAAATGACTTGATTGACGAGACACGGAGTGAGCGGCGCGGGGCATTTTTCGAGGTGGGTGGGGAACAGATTGTTAATATCTGTGACCCACCCCATCTCCTAAAATGTCTCAGGAACAACTTCCGGAGATATAAGGTTTACTTTGATGGCAGGGTGGCAGACTGGTCTCATATCGAAGATCTGTTTGTAATAGATAGTGAGAAAAGCGAACGGTTTGCTCCTAAAGTCACTGAGAAACATATCTATCCGGAGGGGTTCTTCAGTATGAAGGTATGTCTTGCAGCTCAAGTGTTGAGCCATACAGTTGGGCTTTCTCTTCTTGCCTACGCTGTTCAAGAGAGATGGACATGACAGGCTTCTGGATGGTCGGGGGCGTCGTATGTATCTTCCTTTTGAGGCAAGAGAGACTGCAGATTTTGTTTTTGCTTGTGACAGGTTATTTGACAGCTTCAATGGCAGTTTTGGTGCTTCAAGTATGAAGCCTCTACTACGTGCTTTGAGTGCCAAGAGTGCCCATTGGCAGTTATGGTAGGATATGATAGGAAAGATAGCCAAGTGGGAATTTCGTCATGATAATGGCCAAGTGGTGCAAAATAGCTTTCAGCGCGGCTGGGTGGACAATATTTGGGCTATGCAGATGCTGTGGAAGAAATTATCTAGTATGGGTATTAAGAGCCTGTGGTTACGCAATCTCAATAAAGACCCCATTGAAAATCTCTTCTGCGTCATCCGTCAGCATGGTTTTCATAACACAAATCCCACTTGTTATCAATTTGTATCATCCCTCAAAACCAGTGTAGTCAATAACCTACGATCCAAGAGCGCCTCACCGAGCACAGACGAAACCTAAGGCTGATGCAACTTGAAAAGTCTGCAATTGCCGAGCACGCCTTCGACGAGGAGCATAGAATCGAGTTCGACAAGACTGTAGTGTTGGCCAGGGCCTCCTCCTTCTGGGAGTCAGTCATAAGTGAGGCAATAGAAATCAGGCTTAATAATAACAACATTAACCGGGATGGAGGGCTCCATCTGAGTCAAGCCTGGAATCCTATTATTAGGGATCTCCGACGGGAGCGGAACGGATCGGCGCAGCGTGGCGTGGAGGGAGCAAATGGCGCCGATCGGGGGCCGCAGCGGACCGCAGAATGAGTTTGCGCCCACGCCCAATCAGAGCGGGCCTACCAGTACCTCGGACTGCCTGCACTCCTGGGTGGGGAGGCGGAGACGGCACTAGTCGAGCGCCGCAGCGGACTGCGTATGAAGCCACCGCTTCCGGCCAATCAGAGCGGGTCTTCCGCCACGCCGACAGGTATATTAGGAGGTCTGTCTGGGAGGCTAAGCTAGTCTACGCGGTGACTGCCAGCTTTCGTCAGCCTGTAGACACCGGAAGCCTGATGAAGACAACCGAGCTGGTTGTCGAAACGTCGTGTTTTCAATACACCATCCGGCTGCACACCCGTGAAGACTACATTGCTTCAGTACGCCGGGAAAGTCTCCACGCTCACTCAAGTAGTTCATCCTCGGTGTCACTCCTCGTAAGAATCTCCATGATTTCTTCCTCAATGCACCCATGACGTCTTGCCATTTTCTTCATAAAATACAGGACACAAAGAAGACTGATGTAATTTCTGTTGAATAGTGAACTGTAGAGCAACGCTTAGGCTCCCTACATACAAACATTCGGACGATAAGCTAGCGACCAGAACTGCAAAAGGCTATTGAGAAATGGGTCGTGAAGTCCGCTGTATGACTCAGGTAGCGGCGCGTCTATATTCGTCATCAGCACTCAGGTAGCGGCAGGCAAGTGCGGCTTAACTCGTTAACGGCACTCAGGGGAAAACCGGCGGCTGCGTCTAAACTCGTCACTAGCACTCGGGGCCAGCAGGCAGCATGACGTGTTGTGACGTCCCACTCACAAGCCATTGCTTGGAAATAATATGACAAATAATATTGTAATCAATGTTTGTTAATAAGTTTGTAAGTTAATGTATCACAGGTTTTCACAGCGTAGTAGTATGTATAGTCATTGGGGTAATTTAAGATTAGATGTTGTAAGTTTGTTTGCTTGAAGTTGGCACCAGTGTGGTTAAAAAAAAAAAAGAAAAAGGAGAAAGGAAGGAAGCTATTATGGCGGCGTAAAAGTTAGCGTGCAGATTTTTGTGTTCTGGAATGTTTGTAGTAATTTTATAAAGAGTGCACGTTGGTTTGTTGATAAGAGTGAATGAAATTGAGTTAAACGAGAGCTCAAGTGTTTTATTGTAATTATTACCCGTTGCGCATCAAACAGTGTAAAACTATATCTAATTAATTTAATACTAACATCGTGTGTGAGGTGGTAGCATAAACCGCTAAAATCAACAACTTGGGCCAAATGCTGAAAATGACGGGCTACTGCAATCTATGATGATTTTATCGTAGGTACCTCGCAGTGTATACACGTCAACAGCAGTCGAAGGGTTAAATCGGCTGCAGAGAGAGTTGAAGGTAGCTCTAGCTGAACACAGGAACCGGGAATGGGAGGCCCGTGTATCAGCGCTGAAGCCAAACGATGGGACCCTTTGGGATCAGACCCGGACGTTTACTAAGAGAAGGAAACGCATCCCGCCTTTGCATGGCGAGAACGGACTTGCCTACCGGCCGGAGGGTAAAGCAAATGCCCTGGCTGACAGCTTTGAACGCAACTTAAGACCATCAGAAGCGAACATTGACTACAGAGAACTACGAGCTTCGAGACGCCGCCTGAGAGTCTATCTTCAGGCAGACGAAGGTGACGAGGAGATCGATCCAATCTCCCCAGAGGAGGTAGCCAGCTGTCTGGCAACGCTACAGCCAAGCAAGGCCCCTGGCCATGACGAAATAACAAACCGGTGTCTGAAGAACCTGCCGCCGGAGGCCTCCACTTACATAGCTGACATCTTCAATACCGTCCTTCAAAGCAAGAGATTTCCACAGCAATGGAAGCACGAAATGTTTACCAAGCAAGAGGGAGTGGAGTTCTGTAAATTTGCAGAGATTGGAGAATTTTGGTAACTCTGTGAGGAAACAAATTAGAGATGGGTCACAAATAACTAAACGGCTACAAATAACCGTTATTTTAAAAACGCCGTTAAGCAAGTAGCGGCCAAAACGATAACTGGAGTTATTCAATTAACTGTCAGCACTTCCCTCTCTGACAGCGCTGTAATTGTTCGTCGACCGCCTGCTACGAGTGCATCAGTCACCACTTATTGCTTCTCTCACCGTTATTAAATGCAATAGATACCACTAGATGACACTACTATCGCAAAATAATAGTTATTAACTACGATAGCAACCACTACAGGACACCACCTATGTAACCACTTTTTAATATGTTTGACCGTTATTAATCGCGATAGCAACCATGACGACATCAAATACTACTTTGCAGATATAATTTGCGATGGGGTTCAAAATTTATCATATTTCTACAACTTACTGACCATTAAATCGATTTTTAGCATCCATCCTTCTATAGTAAACGACGTGATTATGCTTTTTGTTACAGCTGTTTACCCGTGTTAAAGCGTCTTTGCCAGTTGAAAGCGTTATTAACTACGATAGCGATCACTAGAGGACACCATCTATGTAAACCGCTTTTTCCTACATTTCTCCGTTATTAACTGCAATAGCGGCCAACAGATGGAGAAACCATCGAAAAGCGCTAGTTTGAAAATAGGATATCCTAGTCTTAGAATTTATCCACGTTGTTTCTTCTTGCTCCAGCTTTCACCGTAGTCGGACGTTACAAAACGAGAGCATCACTTATTCACTTGTGTTTGAGCCTGAAGCTTTCTTCTGCCATACGATTAACGAATTTGCTCGCAAGAAATAATTCAGGAATCAGGAGCTTGTGCATTGCACTTGTTCCGTTAACACCTGTTTGCTTTTTACAATTTATTTTTTGTTTTTTAATTTATCATTTGTATTATACTAATTTCTTGTCTGAGCTTTTAGTTTCAGGATTGCTGGCCGGCCTCTGCATTGTTACTTGTTAAGAGATCAGTTTCAGTACTTCATCGCCATCTGTCTTGGAGGAGTTTCTGCATTTCGCATCTGTATCGCATAAATTTGTTTTCGTTTGCAATTGTGAGTAATGAGTATATTGTTTCAGTTGTATTTCATTTCTTACAACTTGCCATGATGATGTAGCCTCTTATTATCATAGCATTTCATCTAGCAAGTTGATGTATTTTGACCGGTTTATTTTCTTTGTATTTATTTCACCATGTATTTTGTTCTACAATCGTCTTACCTTGTTGTACTACAGTGTACATTCTTTCTGCTTTAACCACGTGGAATAACTTCATGCTACCATTGTTTTTATCGTTTCCCAGGGGTAAGTTACTTTTCCACCAATTTTTTATTTCTCTTGGAAACCGGTTAGCTTCTAAACGTGTTAAGATCAAGATATTTTTCTTACCTTACGATTCCGGTGTGTCAGTTTTGAATTAAAGTAACTCTATGAAGTTGTTTCCATCAAAATAATCTTTTTTGAGTCATTTACTAATTAGCAAACCTTTGTCTTTTAGTATTCTTATTGAAATTTTCGGCAACCTTATTCAATTCTTTGACCTTTTCCCAATCATTTAATTTTATTTGCACCGAAAATTTTGCTCTACTGAGGATTACGATACAGGAGATTCTATTTTTTAAACTGCGCATAGAAATAACATGTTTGAAAGATAGTATGTTTGATGAGCAAGACAAAAATGTAGTTTTAGCTGTATCTTGAATTGCTGAATGGTTTTTTTTTTGTTTTTTTTTTGTAATTGTTAAATTTCTCGTTGAGTGAAGCTATTATTCTAATGTGTATAGAAATGTTTAGTTGTATAAAAGTGTTGTGATAAAGTTTCTTATTTATTTTATGGTTTAAACAAAACTGAACTAAAAATCTTGTTTGCTTTGATTATGTACTTTAATTTATTGGCTTCAATGAGTCTTCCTAATTTTTATCACTGTTTGAGCATTTTTCTGGTTCCCTCCTCCCCTCTAAGTGTTTTCTAACCCTCTTTTAGATGTTTCATTGAGGATGTTGGTTTGTTCTGTTTCTGTATTGATGAAATTACTAAATCATGTACAAAGCCCAGGGTTTAGAGTGTTTTTATACCAATGTAATTCACTGGATTCTCTTCAATTTAATTATTCTAATTTCTTAAGTGTACCTATTGGATGTAATAAGAATGACAGATATGTTGTCTAAGATTAGTGGAGAAAAGAAGTGATAACACATGGAAAAAACTGCAAATTTAAGTCAAAGTGTATATGTTCATAAGTTTCCTGTAATATACCACAATGATCTTTGTCTAAAAGCATTGGTGCAGGAGAGTAGTTCAGTATCGTATAATTCATTGTTACATTTTCCTGATCCATTTTATTATGTTAAAGGATTACTGTACTGTTTCAGCACTCCTAGGGAAAGATTGTCTACGGCCTCGAAGCTTTTTGAAGAGTTAGTTTCTTTTCACTTGCTGGTAAGTTAGTTTCACATTGCTATTTCTTAAATATTTACTATTTATTGCCTATATTTACAAGTTGTCATATATTCTGAACTACATAATAAATTTTTTATCTTAAGTATGGTGCATAAAATCCAATTTTGTTGATATCTGGTAAAATAATCAGGCAAACAAGAGGCCAAGCTCTCTTTAGCCCAAGGTGTTACACACAAGTTACTATCAGGTCTTCTCCTTTTACCTGCCACCTGCAGGTAAGAATGAAATTGTGTTTTAAGATAGTTCATTTTCTTTGCTGCAAATATATTAGGATATTCTCTGCACATGAAATAATGAACTGCACAAAAATACACAGAAACTGTTGTTGTTGTTTTTGTGGCTTAAGGGCGCGTCGACAGCGAGGTCATTAGCGCCCTAACAAAGACCAGCTAATACTTTAGCTAAAAAGAATACTAAAATACCATCTGCACGGTCGACTGTAAAAGGGTCGGCCATACAGACAGCAAATAAAATAATTCGAAATATAATACAAGGCTTTAAAAGAGCCTCTTGGACATAAGACCACGAAACACCTGGATGGCTGTAAACGGGCCAAACAGGTTCACAAAACAATTAAAAACACTACATGTTTCGCCGGCTGTATAGAGGCCAGCGAGACAGAAATTATAAAGATATTAAAATTATAAAAAATATAAACTAAGAAAATGGATGGGTGGCTGTAAAGAGGCCACCCATACATCATAAAACTAGGCCAATCTGCCTAAAATTTTAGGCTCTAGACCGGCCAATACACAAAATTTTAAAACACTCGCCACACTGCTGATCTCATTAAAAATAAGAGACAGGCCAACGTTGTTGTAGTTGCTTTAGGGCGTGTTGACGGCAGGGCCAATAGCGCCCTAAAAATTACCAGCTATTACTGTGGCTTAAGAAAGTACTAAAATACTGCCTGCATGGTCGACTGTAAAGTGGTCGGCCAGACAGACAGCAAATAAAATATATCAAAGTCTGACGTGGCTTAGAGGAACCACCAGGACTTAACCGTACAACACCTGTATGGCTGTAAAGAGGCCAGACAGGTTCAGAAGAGGATTAAAAATACTAAATGTCTCACTCGCTGTGCAATGGCAAGCGAGACATAAATTATAACAGTGTAAAAAATAAAATTAATTCTTATGGATGGGTGGCTGTAAAGTGGCCACCCATCCATCATCCTACCGGTTCAGTTTCACCCGCCCCGGTTCGGGTGCGTCTTTGGTCACTGTCTGCTGAGGAATGGGACCGGGCTCGTCCACCAGCATTTCAGTTTCTTCTGGCTCCGAAGAGACAGACATCTCCGACTCAGCGAACTCATCAAACACCTCTTTGGTTTTCTTCTTCCTCGCCCTCTTTCCCTTGTTTTCCCTACTACCAGGTAACCTGGGAGGGGATGAAGAGGGGGATTTCACAAACTGAGTCGGGTCCGTCTGCCGAAACTTCGGGCCCCGAATCTTTTGATCACCTCCATTTGCACTGTTAGCAGATGTTGTTGCTTTTCCAGTCACTGCACGTGGAGGAATTGGAGGTGGAGTGACTATAAACTGCTGCTGTTGCTGGTGGAACATTTGCTGCTGCTGTTGGTGGTATGGTCGAGGTCGCAGATGTGCTGCTACCGACGTCCACGGTCTTAGGAGTTACGACCTTAGCAGGTTTGGCACCGCATTTGCATTGACATGAGCATGTAGTACTCGTGCTCATGTCTGCAACGGACGTCTGGGTAGCAACACTCTGCTTCCTGACGGGAGCTGAAGCCATCTTAGCAAAACTAGTTGCAAAAATTGGAGCGGCGAGCGACTTGGCCTTCTTTTTAGCTTCCCCATAGGGAATCCACTCTTTGGTCTTCAGCTCCTGTATCTTGCGCTCTTCAAGATACACTTGACACTCTCTACTCCAGGCCGGGTGCGATCCGGAACAGTTGACGCACACCTGTGGTAGCGTACAACTGACACCCGGCTCATGTGCCCCCTTGCCGCAATTCCCACAGGTGGGGCTGCCCTTACATGACGCCGTCGTATGTCCGAACCGCTGACACTGAAAACAGCGCATCGGATCCGGAACATACGGATGGACGTTCAGGTTTAGATTCCGGCCTTAATATTCTTGGGCAATACTGGAGTGTCAAACGTCAGGACAAAGGTGGCAGTCTTTTCAATACTGCCATTCACCCTTCGTGTGATCTGACGTGCCTCGACCACTTTCTCTGTTTTCCACTCATTCAGAAGCTCGTCTGTCTCTAAATCCATGACATCACGACAGGTGACTACGCCTTTACTGGAATTTAGGGACTTATGGAGTTTGCATTTCACGGCGAACTCCCCGAGCTTCTGGCAATTAAGAAGTTTGGTAGCCTGCTTACTGTTGGTTATTTCCAGCAGCAGCGTCCCATTCCTCAGTTTTTTAACAGAGTTTAAGGTACCTGCAAGACCCTCTAGACCCTTAGAGATGTAGAAGGGTGATACCTTTTCAAAGTTACCTTCTGCTCTTTCCATTACAATAAAAGCGTTCGCAAGCGAACAAACTTTTCCGTTACATTCGGTTTCAGAAGCGGGGGGGCTGTCAAACCTCACCCGCTTCTTAGAACTGGGTGTATTTGGATTAACCTGCGGCACACCCGTACCGCAGGGTTTTTTGGTTTTGGTGGATGACTGAATTTTGGTCCCACGAGTAAAACCAGTATTAAAGAAAGCGCTATTACAACAGGGGTGCGCAGGTGCCCCTGAGGTTGCACGTTAGCGAGTGATTGCCCTCATCACCCATTCACCTCGTCGGCACGTGGCTGACCTTGAGGTTGAGGGGTTTTTTAAAGAGGTTTTTACCGTCCTCGTGATCCGGGCGATGAAGCCAAGATCCCCGTTCTCCTAGGCACACAACGTTCCACCGTCACGCCCTACGGTGGTCGTTGAAGCATGGTAGGAGTTTACGGTGTGGGAAACTTGCGGCGCTCACAAGTTTCCAGCTCGGGCACCGCGGGTTCGCCAAACCCGTACCTGGCAATTGCGTACCAGGCCCCTGCGGGGACACAGAAACTAATGCCATGTTCCATTTAACAGGGATTTCATTAGAAAAATTACTGCTTTAGCCTTGTGAAAGGAGAAAACATTTCTGAGCTTTTTTTTATGAATTTTATATCAGTTTCAGGCATTGTAAACTGATGAGCCAAAATGTTAACTTTTCATGCAACTATTTAGTAAAGATCAGCAATATAAAACTTGTCGTTTCATTTAATGAATATGGTATTGTAGTTCTTAATGAAGTCTCATTGGATTCTTGTAGTTGCTTCACTGCAATAATCAAGTTCCTTTAATTATTTCTGTTCTAGTAATAAGAAAAATTTGTCCTTTGTCCACCACTTCTGCTGGTAGGGTGGGGTAAGATATTCATTTCATGATCAACTTTAAGTAGAAGTTCCTCTACCTCTCTGTGCATTTATTGTAATCTACCAGTAAACTTTATTTTTTCTGCCAAGTTTAACTACAAATCTTTTAATATTTCAGTTGATTGAGGAAAGATGTCAAGGAAATTGAAAAGCCAGATGTGGCAATACTTTGAGTGTGTCAATGAAACCCAGGCTCAGTGCAAGTTGTGTCAGAAGATTTTATCTTGGAAGACCACGGTATCAAATCCGAAACAGCATTTAAAAAGCTCTCACGTCACAATTTGTTTCTCTTCATCGGTCTCTGCCCCACCAACTATGACAACAACAGCAGTGATTACATCGACAGCTTGTGAAAGTATGAAAAAGTTCTAAACGTGTCAGTGTTTGATTATTTTAAATAAATGTTTTCGTTTACTGATCATTCATTCAAATTTTAGGTGTTACATTCACTACAGTTGCTTCTAGAACTACTTCATCAGTTGTGAGTAGTACTGTTACAGCCAGTTCAGGATGTCAAGGTAGGTCAGAATTATCATTTTGCACCTGTGAATGTTTTCATAGTCTTATAATGAAGGAAATAGAATGCAGTATTAATGTGGGCCGTTTTTATTTTATTTTCAGGAAATGTAACTGCTCCTTGCACAAGTGATGCTTCTCTCTCTGTACAGACTCCTGGTCAACACTCTCATATTAGGTCTTATTTTCGAGCAAGTATGGATGCAGCGTATAAAAAAAAAGTTGATGCTCTTGTGCTGAGATTATTCTTTATCGATTTCCAACCTTTCTCTATTGTTGAAGATAGTGCTTTTTTGTGCTTTAATTAAGTTCCTCAATTCCATGTACAAATTACCAAGTAGAAAGACATTTTCTAACTGTTTAGTATCTGAAAGGATGCGCAATGTTCACAGTATGTCTCACTGCTGACCTGTGGACATCTGTTAACAATGAAAGTTACATTGCCATTAGAGGTCATATCAACAGTGATAAATTTGAACTATATTCAGTGTTATTAGCTTGTGATTTAATTGAAGGCCCTCACACAAGTGCAACTCTTTCAAAAATGATTTGGGAATTGTTGATAGATTCCACTTAACTCAAAAGGTTTCACTTGTTGTTACTGATAATGCACCAAACATCACAAGTGCTGTTACAAATAACTTGAGGTGGAAACATTTTCCCTGTTACGCCCACTCTTTGAACCTTGTTGTACAAAATGCATTGAAGTTATTTTCAGAGATTCACGAGAAGGTTAAGACAATTGTATCTTTCTTCAAAAGAAGTGACAATGCAACAGAGAAATTACTAATTTATCAGAGGAATAATTGTACTGGTGACCCTAAAAAATTGCTGCAGGATATGCCTACCAGGTGGGATTCCACTTTTTTGATGTTGGAACGGTTTGTTCAGTTGCAAGATGCTGTAAAGAGCACTATTGCCCTGTCCAATGCAGACATTCCATCACTGACCACTGGAGAATGGACAGTGTGCTCTCAGATGTGTCAAATACTAGGACCATTCTGTGAAGTTACAAAGGAACTTAGTGGTGAAAAATATGCCACAGGAAGTGAGGTTAGTTGTATATTTCACCCAAATGTAGTGTGATATGTTCTAAATGATTGTATTAAGCCCAATTTTGTTAGTCTTTTGTTTAATTTACCATGTTCTTAGAATATTAATAAGGAATTTTCTTTTCCCAGACTATTCTCATCACCCAAGGACTTGTTTAAACATGTAAAGACATACTTAAAAGTCCTCTAGCTGATATGGCAAGAAATGTTGCAGCTAACTTGCTAGAAGGCCTGAGATCAAGATTTCAGAACCTGGAAATGAGGAAGTATATTGCTTTATCAACTTTACTTGACCCAAGGTTTAAAATGGTTCCATTTCAACAACACGCACAAGCAGCAGCACAAGTAAAAAAATATCTGACTGATCTGGTGTCACTGAAATTGGATGAGAGCAGGCAGAGTAGTTCAGTTGATGTGGAAAGCAGGCCTCCTCCTGCAGCCACTTCTAAATACAGGTCTACTTGGAAGTCATTTGATGAGATATCTCAAACGATTCAATCGCAGGGAACACGTCAGTCGGGAGCCATCATAGAAGTTCAACGTTACTTAGAAATGCAGATAATTCCGAGGACAGAAAATCCTCTGAAATGGTGGCTGAATCATGCTTCTCTGTTCCCAACAATATCACAGATTGTAAAAGAGAGATTCAATGTTGTTGCAACTTCAGTACCTTGTGAAAGGTCGGAACTAACGACTCGTGTCATGTTTCTGTTTCAGATATAGTGAAATCGATGGAAAAGTTGGGCCACAAGGCATATGAATCAGCGCGTGAGAATTCGGTAAAGTTGCAGTTTTCCATCTGTAGTGTCGTGCCGCGCATCGATTGTGGGGAAGCCGTATGGTGGAAGATTTATAATTTGAATTGTAGTCTACAGGAGCTGTGTCGCAGAAACAACTGGGGCTTCGTCGATCTTCGACCGATGATAGCTGCCAGCTGGGACGCATTTGACAGGTCGGGCGTCCACTACACACCGAGAATGGCGATCAAGGTGGCTGCTAAAATATGGAACCGTCTTGATGTGAATTATTTTTTAGGAACACCGTGAGGCCCGAGGATCCCTCAGTTCAACGAAGAAGACGCGTCGTTAATCTAGATCTTGGTTCTGGAAGTGACGGCGTGAATAAATCGAAATTTACAGCTCCAAATACTTCATCCGTTTCCTTTCGGAGTGAAAATAGTAAAAATGCGAATTTAGACTCTACAGATACAGATATTAAACCGCTAAGGATAATGGTACTTAATTGTCGGAGTATTAGAGGGAAAGTATCCGATTTCCACGCTGCCGTTGCGACTAACGATGTTGATATAATACTAGGAACCGAGAGCTGGTTGACGCCAGAGGTAGAATCTAGCGAAGTATTTGCTCCTCAATTCAATGTTTTTCGGAAAGACAGAACTACCTCAATGGGCGGAGGTGTGTTCGTGGCCGTTAATAAAACCATCAATTGCTCCGTAGTAAATGAAACGGAAAATTTTTGCGAGTTAATATGGGTGAAGGTAAAAATTGGCAAAAGCTTAAAGTTCATAATAGGATCATTTTACCGACCTCCGGACTCTGGATTAGATAACGCGGAATATTTTAGACAGTCACTTAATAGTATTTCTCAGAAATTTCAGGGACATACATTGATCATTGGAGGTGATTTTAATATACCCTCTGTTAACTGGGACACATTTACGTTCAGATCAGGCGGAAGAGATAGGTTAATAACCGAACGTTGCTGGAATCATTCGCGGAAAATTCTCTTGAACAGATGGTCGAAGAGCCAACGCGGAGCGTCAAAGATTCCTCGTCCATTTTGGATCTTTTTCTTACTAACAATCCGGATATTGTAGATAAAGTTTGTATAGATGACGGTATAAGTGATCACAAGGCGATTGTGGTAACTTTAAAATCTAGGCTGAATTTGAAGCATGATAAAGACAAACTCGTATATTGTTTCGATAAGGCAAATGATGCGTTTATGGTCGATCATTTGGCGAAAAAATTTTGAAACGTACACGCTTAATACAAATGTTGAGGAACTTTGGTTTAATTTGAAAGAAATAATATGGACCGGCTTAAATCAATTTGTTCCCAAGAAGTTTATTAAGGTTAGTAAAAACTTCCCGTGGTTCAATAGGGAAGTGAAACGTTTGCTCAGGAAGCAAAGGCGTTTACATGCGACGGTAAAGAAATCGGGGGACTCATCTGATCGCGCTAAATTAGTCCACTTGCGAGCGGATGTGCGTAAGGCAATGCGTGATGCGTTAAAGAATTCCAAGCCAGAAATTTATCCGAAGATCTGATTACTAATCCAAAAAAGTTCTGGGTCATATGTCAAATTAATAAGAGGCTCTCGTAAGGTCATGCCGTCGTTGATTAATGAAAATGGGGAATTATCAGAAACTAGCGTCGAGAAACAGAAATTTGAATAATGTATTTAAAAAGCTTTCACGTCAGAAAACTCGGAGGAGATTCCGATATTTAACAATCGAACCAACAAAATTATGAATGATCTCTCGTTCTCGATGTCGAGGGAATAACTAAACCTGCTTATGAATGTAAATCCCAACAAGGCTCCAGGACCAGACGGTATTCCTACAAGATTCTACTCTAGGTACGCAAAGGAAATTGCGCCGTATTTGATGAAATTATATACCGCCTCCTTGGATCAAGGAAAATACCAGCCGAATGGAAGACCGCCATCGTAAGTCCAGTGTTCAAAAGTGGGAATGTTAATGATCCTCAAAATTATAGGCCGATCTCGTTAACCTCAATATTTTGCAGGATTTTGGAACACATCATCTATTCAAATGTCATGCGGTTTTTGGAATGAAGATGAGCTTTTAACCCAAATCAACATGGATTCAGAAAAGGCCGATGCTGCGAACACAACTTGCCCTCTTAATTCACGACTTGAGCCGTATTATAGATAAGCAATCCCAGGTTGATTTAGTTTTATTAGACTTCAAAAAAGCTTTCGACACTGTGCCTCACACTAGGTTACTTAGGGAAACTTCGCGGTTACGGTATATCTAGACAAATATGTGATTGGGTTGCAGACTTTTTGAAGGACAGAACACAGTGTGTAGTTCTCGACGGTGAGCGTTCATCACTTGCCGAAAGTGAAGTCCGGGGTTCCCCAAGGAAGCGTGATAGGGCCTCTGTTGTTTCTCATATACATTAATGATTTGTGCGACATAATAAGGGGAATGAAAAGATTATTTGCCGATGATGCTATTATTTATCGTGAAATCACAACCCAGGACGACTGCACTTTGTTACAAGACGATATTATGAAAATAATTGCGTGGTGTAAAGATTGGCAGTTGGAGTTAAACGCTAAAAAGTGCCAAGTCATGCGTGTAAGTAAAAAGGTGACACCATTTAGCTTTGAATATACAATTAATGGCACTGTCCTTAGAACGGTAGATTCCGCTAAATACCTAGGGGTAACAATTCGTAATAATTTGTCGTGGAATGAGCATATCGCGAGAATGTAATTGGGAAAGCAAATCGTATGCTTCGATTTCTAGGTCGTAATTTAAAACAATGCACTCCGGAAGTTAAATCGATTGCGTACAAGTCACTAGTGAGGCCTCACCTGGAATATTGATTGCTCTGTATGGGGTCCTCATCAAAAGGGATTAATGGAGGCATTAGAGATGGTCCAAAGAAGAGCCGCCCGATTCGTGACAGGTATATATAGTTGGAGGGAAAGCGTAAGTGCCATGTTGAAGGAGTTAGGTTGGGAAGACCTGGAGCACCGAAGGCGTTGCTCTCGACGGAAGCTAATTGAAAAATTCTCGACTGACGTATTTCGGAATGACAGCAAACAAATATTGCTACCAGCAACATTCATATCTCGGAATGACCGCGAAAATAAGATAAGAGAAATCAGGGCCAGAACCGATTCATTTCTCTACTCATTTTTTCCACGAGCGATTAGGGAATGGAATAGAATAGATTTACCGGGCGAGTAAACACAAAATCGGACAGGAGTAGCTTCCGATAAAGCACTCCGGCCATCCTGATCTGGGTTTTCCATGGTTTCCCTAGATCGCTCCAGGCGAATGCTGGGATGGTTCCTCACAATAGCCCATGGGCGCCTCCTGCCATATCCCGTATATCCCTTCCAAACCATTACCTTTCCTGATAGGTGCAATGCACCCTCCGCCAAACACTTTTAGTGAATCGCGGAGTAATTGTAAATAATAGAACTTTTTCAAAAACTGGTTTTATTAAGTGATAGGAGGTCTAGGCTTAAACCATCCAAGGTACAGCAGCTAGTGTTTCTTAATGCGAATGATCATATTCACAATTAATTCTGTTTTGTATTGTAAGGACAAAGACCGATACCGGAGTGAAGTATAGCCTTAGTGCCTTAACTTACACTCTTGATGCAGACTCACAGTTCTCTTTAAAACTGACGGAATAATTTTGATTTGACCATGTTGCCTGGATAATTCAACTTGAATGCTTCAGGTCGCCACAATATTTGTTGACCCACAAATATTGAAAAGGTTATCAGTTAACTACGAAATAATAACAGTTCACTTTACCAAAGTTCTTCAAATTTATTCAAATAAAACCAAAAGTTCAAAATAGCATTCTAAAAGTCTATTAGGCTCGTCGAACATACATTTCCCAAAGTTTGCAAGTTGTGGAGAGATGTTAAAACCGACTGAAACCCCTGATGAAAATTACCAGTTCATGTTACTAAATACGTGCCACACCCGGAAGTCCCAAAATGGCCGACTCGGTAGTACAACCCTGACCATCTCCTACCAACCTGGCCGACTCTTACACAACCTAGTCGCACATATCAGTACAGCTTCCGAACTAGAAAAGATGGCGTCTCCTCTACGCAGTCGGTTATATAGCCTCTCTGACGTCACAGCCAAAACGCAGCTTTCTGCTAACACTTTGAAAATTTAGGTCTGAAATATCTCGGTAACCAAACAATTATAAGAAACTTTAAGGCTGTCAGTACTTGGACTTTTTTAATAGAAATAATGGATGCAGTGAGTAACTTTAAGCATCTGGTTTTAAAGATCTGAGCGTAAGAACGAACTATTTTCTACCCCGGGGAATTACTATTGTTCTCGAAGTTCTATGTTTCGTCATTTCAATTAAACACAATTTACCCAAATAATATTATTATCAGTGTGTTCTCCCAAA
>JARYHS010000053.1:0-10960 GCA_031002005.1 Vandiemenella viatica | reverse complement strand
CCCACAAAGGTGGGGGGGGGGGGGAGGGGGAAGGGAATTAGAGGTAAATACCACGCCAGGCTATGTGCGAGGAGGGAGGATTCACAGAAGGCCGAAATGGATCTACGTAGTTTATGAACGCTCCCCTATAGACTCACTTCACCCTCCCGTATCTTCCAGTGACTCCCAATCAGCTCCTATATTACATGATTTACCTGTTGTGCTCTGCTGTAGTTTCTACAGACAAAGTTGGCTAACCTGCGTTGCACCCTGATACCTGTGATGTGTGTCCCATACTACACCACGGTGTCTGACCGGCGTTGTGTACCCTGACTCCTGGAAGATGCGATGATGACTTTCCCTAATGGCTGCAGTTCGACGAAACGCATCGCTAGGACGAGGCTCCCTGGTGGAAGGAAGTGGAGAGTTTGAACGCTCTTGCGAGTGGTTTGCGTTTGTTTGGTGATCAGCGCGGCAGCTGGAACAGTATCGAGTGTAAAGGTCAGGCGGACAGCGTCACATGAATCACTGCACTCGTCACCGCCACAGATAGCGTCCACGCTCGCTAACACAATACCGACTTTATTTTCGTGTTCAGTGAGGTTTTTTGCAGCCAATACCATCGCCTGTCACAAACGAAGCGTCACGTCTGTCAGTCACTCCCCCGATTTTCCTGTAATCGTCCCCGTTTCCTGGCTCAGTCCTTTTTTCCCTGCCTCGCACTGGTTCGTGTTTCCAGTGATTCTCTTCTCGCTCGTCTGTTCTTTGACTGAGTACCACGTGAGCACACAATTCAGGCACCTCCAGTCTCCCCGCAACAGCTGCATACATCGAAACGCGGTTTCCGCTGAGAGATACGAGGGTGGTCTGAAAAGTTTCCGACCTAACAAAGATACAAGACATTGTTTCTGAATTTTTATTTTTCAACATAGTCTCCTTGTAACTCTACACACTTCTCCCAGCGATGCTCCCATCTCTGTAACCCGTCCAAATAGTACTCGGCGTTTTTCCCCGCAAAATAATTGTTCACGAAGGTGACTGCCGCTTCATTTGACGAAAATCTCTGTCCTCCGAGCGCAATTTTTAGATGAGGGAACAAAAAGAAGTCGCTTGGGGCTAGATCTGGTGAGTAAGGCGGATGGTCAAGCAGTTAAAACCGTAATTCGTGAATTTTCGCCATGGCAACTGCTGAGGTGTGAGACGGTGCGTTGTCTTGGTGAAACAGGATTTTCTTTTTCTGGAAATTTGGTCGTTTTTTCCGCAAGTTCTGCCTTCATCTTGTCAAGTAATGATGCGTAGTAATCCTGTAATGGTTTTTCCTTTTTGAAGGTAATCGATTAAAATAACTCCATGACTATCCCAAAAAACAGTTGCCAGCACTTTCCCAGAAGAAAAAACAGTTTTTCCTTTCTTTGGAGCCGGTTCCCCCTTTGCAGTCCACTGTTTGGACTGTATTTTTGTTTCGGGCGTGTAATGGTGTATCCAAGTTTCATCTAAAGTAATTAATCGGCGCCAAAACTCGGATTTATTGCGCCTAAACCGCGCCAACAGAGCGTTGGAAATGTTCATTCGAACATGTTTTTTGTCTAATGTGAGCAAACCCATCGCGCGGACAGCTTTCTCATACCTAAATGTTGATTTAATATGTAACTAACAAGTTCTTTTGAAGTGTTCATAACCTCTACTATCTCTCTCACTTTAATTCGGCGGTCGTCTAGCACCAATTGGCGAATTTTGGCGATGTTTTCGTCGGTAGTTGCAGTTTTTTGATGTCGCGAACGTTCTTCGTCTCCCAAGCTCTTACGGCCACGTTTAAATTCTGCTGCCCAAAATTTCACTGTGGTAAGTAATGGTTCAGAGTCCCCATACACAGAATCCAACTCATCTTTGATTTGCGTAGGCGTATTGCCTTTCAAAAACAAATATTTAATGACAGCTCGATACTCGATTTTGTCCATTTTCACAAAACACTCACATCAACTCACTCAAACGACTGTTACATAACAACTGCATGTCCAAAATGGCTGAAACTTTTGTGAGTAACTGTCAACAGATAAACAACGAAATTCACTAGCTTTTATTTACGAGTGCTGCCATCTTCACGTTGAGGTCGGAAACTTTTCAGGCCACCCTCGTAGTTTGTAATGTGGCGTATAATCACTGTTTGTTAAATGTGAAAGTACAGAGAAATATTACCAAACATGATTTTTTTAAACTACATTTTTTAAACATACATTTACTGTATTTCATCTGAAAAAAACGTATAAACAGCAATTCAATTATACTGTATTTGTAATGAAATATACAGCACAAACGCCGACAAAAGATATGTGCCAGCAACGATTGACTTGGGTGGGCCAGCAACACAATCTAGCTTGGCTTTCAGGAGGATGTGGTTTCAAATCCCCGTCCGGGCATCCAAATTAGAGTTTTCCCATCATTTCCCGAAATCACTCCAGGCGAATGCCGGGATAATTACTTCATACGATGATGACCGAATTTCTCCCCGTTTCTTGTCTCAGCTCCTCTCTTGTCGCCAATGACCTCGACGTTGACGAAACGAGAAGCCTGAAGGATATAAATGAGTTACAACAGCTGGGTTTACACTGAGCCGTACTGCCCGACTAAGCAAGCACAGTGTTTCGTGGCGTTTCTGCGGTGCTCTGAAGTGTCAAACGTCGTAGCATACTTTCTAGTTTCGTATGGACCCTCTACCCAGCGTGATGAGTGAGTAGTCAACGCTCTGGCCTCGCATTCGGGAGGACGCCAGCCCGAATCCCCGTCCGGGCATCCAAATTTGAGTTTTTCCATATAATCTTATATCTTTGAAACGAGTAATTCTTGTTTATAAATATATATTTGCAATCTCAGAAATGGATCTAACCATTTAGATGAAATTACATATTTAGATAACGTTTTGGTTTTTAAGATTACCTAAATACTCGTCTTCTCTGCAAAAACCTCAATTTTACAACATACGAACAATTTTTACTCTAGGTATCTCGAAAACAGCTCTAACGCCATCTCGAAGACGATTCAGGTACCAGGAAGCCTACTAATATTTTCTCTTTGGTTTCAAGGAACGCATATATTTAAACGTGTGTACTAAATGACCCATGTGAATATTTCACAATATCATCATAAATCACCGAATGGTACTTCAATTATCTCGGTGAAACAATCCAAGAGAATGGAACTGAAGCAAAAGCTAATGAAATTAGATGCCAGAAGATGGAAACAGCTTATCGCCTAACACAAAACGTCTACAACAAAAAATGCATCTCCAAGCACACAAAACTGAGACATTACAATACAGTTATTAAACCAGAATGTCTTTATCAGTTCGTAGCGAGTCGCCGAAGCGATCACTTCCTCGTTGGCACAGTGAACGTGTCTTGTGTTTCCTGTTTAGAGTGAATTTGGTGTGGAAAGTTTTTGCGTAACCAGTGAAAAGAAACCAGCTTGAAGACAGGGCAGCCCATACAGTGCATCCTCATCACCCACCGGAGGGCACCCTCCCTACGGCGTGGAAATGATTGGCGGCCAGTATGGGGAAGGCGGTGGGGCGACTCCGCCCCCGACGACAGCAGACGTGTCAACTGGAGTAGCTGCAGTCGGAGCGGCAGTGGTACAAGCAGTAAGTACTGTTAGTGCAAGTGATGTGGAGAACGAAAGTATGGAATATAATTTGGAAAATGCCGAAAAGGAAGGCACTAATTTTAGAAAGCGGCCGATAGAACCAAGTGTAGAACTTGTAGCAGACAAGAGGAAAATTGTCAGTTCGGACCTCAGTTATGAATCCGTCTCAACAAGAAATAACATGGGGCTAGTTCCGGAACAACAGCAACAGAGTGTAAGGCATAATAGTAATCAGGCACTATCTGATAACAATAACAGTAGACCTCATCGTTTTTATAGGCAGTGGGACAATGGCCCATTTATTCTTTTTATCGAGAGTAAGAATAATAGTATTGGTAAGCTCCACCCAATGTCTGTGGGAAAGTTGCTTCATTTATCAATCCCGGAAATAAAAGGGAAAATTTTGAACATTAGCTACTCGGGTAGAAACAGATTAAGGATTGAAGTAGGTAATGCAAATATTGCTAATGACATAATAAAATCATCAGGAAAAATCGGTAAGGACTTAGAAATATATATCCCTAACCACCTAATTTACAAACAGGGGGTAATAAGAGGAGTACATCAAAGTATTACAATGGAAGAACTGGTAGCAGAAGTTCAATCGCCGGTCAAGGTTATTAATGCCCGGAGAATAAACAAAACAGTGGTACAAAATAAAGAAAAACGGATAATTAACCTACAAACGTGTGTATTAACGTTCGATAGCCAAACTATCCCAAGGTATGTGAATATCCACGGGGCGAGATGTGAAGTGACACCCTTCTTCCCGTCGGTTAAAATATGTTATAACTGCTATAGGTATGGACATGTTAGTAAACAATGTCAGGGGCAAACACGTTGCATTAAGTGCGGTGGGACACACCCTGATACACAGTGCATAACTCAAGACATTAGGTGTTTTTACTGTGGGGGAGCACACTATGTCACGGACGGAACATGCCCGGAATACAATAGACGCAAAAATATTCAAGAAGTTGCTACTAGAAATAACATTTCCCTAAGGGAAGCGGAAGCTACCTTAAACAACAGAACATATGCACAAGCAGCCTCAACATACGAGAGAGAAAAGGCGATTTTTCGGCCCACTGTAGTACCAGACGCGGGAAGTTACATCGACTTCCCGCAGATAAAGCTGAGTAGTGGGACAACAGCACCAACAGCACAAGAGATGGGAAATGGAATAATTAGGATAGCAACTGGGCCAACTCAATACCTCAGTGGAGATTCTATACAGGTCCAGGAAGATTTAGGAGAGGATCCGACTGAGTCCCAGCTGATACCAGACAAAAGAAAACAACAATCTGATTTAACAGGGTTTACACTGGGTACAGCACAACTAAACAACAACGGAGAGTTGGCCTGGAGTAGATCGGCGCTCAAGGAAACCCAACAGCGCGGTAACGCACAGGATTATCGACAACTTTGGCTCTACCCAACACAAGTGCCAGTTACACCCATAGCCCAAAACCCATATCCTCCAAGGATGCAGGGGATAACGAATTATCCCAATACTACAAACGGGAAAAGCAGGCTAATTGAAGAAATTTTTAATCTTATCATGATAGTAACGAGACATATAAAAGACAGTGGGTTAGAGACACTGCAACTGGATGAAATTAGGAAATCTATCGAATTAATAGTACAACCAAATTATCCATAATACCAACTATGCAGAGGACAGGTGATATAAGACAACTACATGTGATTCAGTGGAACGCCCGAAGTGTTAAGGCCAAATGGAATGACCTCACCAATTTAATGAGTGAATGTAAAGCAAATATCGCTATAGTGTCAGAAACATGGTTGACAGAAGATACTAGGATAAGAGACAGACAATATAAAATGTTTAGAAAAGATAGGGAGGACGGATATGGTGGAGTAGCAGTCATCATAGCAAAGAATATAGTAGCGGTGCCCAAAACACTGCAGTGCAGCAACGACAACATAGAAATCATATCGGTGGATGTGCTGAATCTGCATCAGATCAGGAATGTAATATGTCAATCGGATTTAGTGGTACTAAACACGAAGACCAATACCCGCATAGGAACACCATCCCAAAGACCCTCCTCGCCGGATATATCATTGGTATCGTCAAGAATGGCAATGAAATGCTCGTGGGTAGCAATGAATGACACACTAGGTAGTGACCACAGAGTGATCAAAATCTCCATAGAGTCGCAGCCTAACATTACGGCTCAAAATAGGGTGGACGGTCTCGAACATACGATAAATTACAGACATATTGACTGGCACAAGTATCAGCAAGAAGTTAGCATAAGGTTGCTCAAATATCCTGGCATAACAGATCCGCAGGAAAACTATAACTGGTTTACAGAAACCATCAAAGCAGCGGCGAAAATTAGCGCGCCTGTTATGAAACACGGTGGTGGCGATGCACATAAAAGGAAGCCATGGTGGACTACAGAATGTTCGAAAGCGGTGGCAAAAAGAAGATTAGCCCTTAAAACATATCGTAAGAATATGACGTACCAAAACTTTATCAATCTTCGGAAGATAGCAGCACAAGCGAGCAAGACAATTAAGAAAGCGAAGAAAGATGGGTGGGAAAAGTTCTGTTCGGAATTAACCGGAGACATCTCAACACAAGAACTATGGAAAAAGGTTAGATGGTACAAAGAACCAAAGCTAAGTGCTGAGAGCATAAGATTAAATGAAGAAACAGCTGAACAATTTATGGATAAATAGCTCCAGCTACGGTAGAGGACGCACCGCTGGTAGTTGCAGATAGCAGCGAACCTTTAATACATAATAACAGCAACCTAGATAGACCCTTTACCCTGACAGAGATGGAAAACAGCCTAAAAGAGAAAGATACAGCTCCAGGGATAGATCAAATATCATACTCAATGTTGTATAATCTACCCCATAGTGGCAAAGAACTGTTACTGACAATACTAAACAATTTATTCAGGCAAAGCGAAGTACCACATCAATGGAGGAGAATTAAAATCACTCCGGTACCCAAAAACGGAAAGGATCCTAAATTATATACATCGTACAGACCCATATCACTGATATCATGTGTTTGCAAATTGATGAATCTGATGATAAAACAGCGAATGGAATGGTATGTCGAACACCGGGAACTCCTAGCAAATCGTGTGATGGAGTTCAGAAAGGGATATAGCACTATAGATGCAATAGCCACATTAATAACAGATATACAAATAAGTAACAGTTACAACTCGTACCTTATAGCTGCTTTCCTGGATATACAAAATGCATACGGACAGGTCGACATTACGGAACTGGTAAAGGTGATGCTGAAATGCGATATCCCAAAAACAATAGTACAATGGTGTACGAATTATCTTTCACTAAGGATCCTGGAGCTTAGGATGTACAGGGGAGAGGTAATAGTTAGACACGTCTTCTCTGGTTTACCGCAAGGAGACCCCCTTAGCCCACTATTGTTTATTATTTATATGCACAATGTGTTCAGCAAGCTGAGTAGGTCGATTTTGTACATACAGTACGTTGATGATGTGGTGGTATACGTAAGAAATAGGAAGAAAGAAAAGGCAACACGAGATTTACAAAATGGCCTAAACAGTATGACAAATGCTCTGCAAGAAAAGAAGATGGAACTGTCACCTGAAAAAGTAAACTAATGGTATTTACAAGACACAGAGACACAGAGGATGTTAGGATAATACTCAACGGTAAAGCTCTTACCGCAATACACCAAGTGAAATTTTTAGGGATGTGGGTAGATATGAGATTAACATGGAAGAAACACGTAATGGAGTTACACGGCCAAGCAATGAAACGAATTAACATCCTGAAAGGGATAGCTGGTAATCATTGGGGAGCCGACCCAACAGTGTTACTGCGCCTGTACAGACAACTAATACGTAGTAAAATGGACTATGGGTGCATGCTATATGATGCAGCTACTACATCAACCCTAGCCAAAATAGACCGCTTACAATCATTGGCATTACGCATAAGTGGAGGATTCCTACGTACAACCCCCATTAACGTACTTCAGATGGAAACAGGTACACCACCACTCTCACTCCGACGAAGTATGCTTTCCAGACGTTTTATCTTGAAAGTCAGAGCTATGATCAACCACCCACTAAATTGGAAGCTAGGGGCCTTTAGCCAAATTATGTATAGGAAATACTGGAGAAAAAAGGCAACCCCAATTACAGTTAAAAATTACAATGAAATGAAAGAATAGCCAATAAAACAACATAAAATGAATCCAGCGTTTATAGGGGATACGTGGCCCCAAATAATCGAGGTCCAAACACATGAAAGGATAGGCAAGCTAGGAGCCAAGAAAACAGATAATATTACGATAGATCTTTGTAAGACGACGTTACAAACCCTGAATGAGAAATGGAAGACATGGAATAAAATTTATACGGATGGCTCCAAAATCACAGGCTCAAATACGAGCGCAGCGTTTTACGAAGAAAAATCAGATGTTGGAAAAGCAGTTAAGCTACCGGTGGATATGTCAGTGTTCTCAGCGGAGCTATATGCAATATTAGAAGCCATCAAATATGCACTGGAAACAGGGGAAGAAAAGATTTTAATCTGCTCCGATTCACTAAGTTCACTATTATGTTTAAAAAATGGGCCAAAAGGGAAAGCAAAGCACAACAGTTAAAGAAGAAAATAGAATTTCAGTGGGTACCGGGACATGTAGGAGTAGTGGGGAATGAAAATGCTGACCGCCTTGCAAGGGGAGCAAAGGAACATGAAAATATCGATGGCAGGGTACCATATAGAGACTTACTAAGTAAAATCAGAAATCTACAGATGAAGGAGTGGGAAGAAGTAGGGGAGGTCCAATTCAGAACCAAAGGTGCATGGTACCATGCAATACAACACAGCATACCGAAACAGCCATGGTTTAGTGTAAAGGCAAGTAGGAAAGAAATAACAATGATAAACAGGTTGCGATCAGGCCACGTTATGCTAAACTCCAAAAAATTTATACTAGGTTTGACAACATCACCGAACTGCGAGCATTGTGGGGCATATGAAGACATAGTGCATCTTGTGGTGGAATGCCGCAAATACAGCGAACACAGGAAATCAGTCTTACAGAAAGACGGAGGCAATAAGATAACAGACTATGAGAGCCTACGACAATTTCTAGGGACTCCTACGGTAGATAAGATAAAACAACTATGTAAATATATATCTAAATGTAATAGGAAAATATGATGTATTATAAAGGAACGTAATATATTTCATATCAAATGGACTAATTTTGTATGTTTGTGGGATATGGGTATGTAAATATATGTATGAGTATAGATATGTAAGTGTTCGTGTATGCGTCCATGTAAGAGTGTATATATGTAGATATGAGAGCCACTTTGTACAAGAGAACACAAATTAGTCTTTAAGGAATTTTTTTTGTGAGCAGGGATATTAATAATTCTTTTCAAAATAAATAAGGTATGTCTTATAATATTTCTCGATTTGAACTATTTTTATGAGGAAACTATCAAGTTTTCCAAATCCAGTACAGGATGATAGGAAAATGTTTGTGTGGAGAAATAATGTATTATAAACAAATGTACATTTCTGAATATCAATTAGGTTTTTGTATGGAATATATAAGGACTTAGATAGACAAATTAATTACAAAAGATAGAAAGCGGGCGAAAAAAATAATTTTTGGATACCCCTGTTTGTACGATGTAATGGGTATCATGTATATGCATAATATAAAATGTATAGGTAATATGTAAAATTTTTATTTCCTTCCAACACTAAATAATGATATAGGGATTATATGTTATTATTAAAGATAGAAGGATAAAAGTAAGAGAAATATGTAAAAGTTTTTATTGCTAATTGTGTCTTAAAATGATGGCCAAACAAGAGTTGATTTCTATGCAAAATGTATTAATGTCAACTGAGCATGAATGTATTTCTGTAATTTGGTCAAAAATGTAACATGGTTAGCTGGTCAATATTGGCGAAAGCCAAGGACCAAATAATAATAAAATAAAAAAAAAAAATGTCTTTATGGATCAGAAACACTTATTTTTAACAGAAAAATGATATAGAAAACATTGAGAAAAAAGAACACAAAATTATAAGGAAAATTTTGGGCCCAAGACTTATAGGAGACCAGTACACTCAAAAGTAATCAGGAAATTCTACAATATGCAGACATTGACAGTGATATTAGAAAACGCCGACTAAAATTTTATGGACACATAAAAGAATGAACCCTAACAGACTTACAAGACAAATAGTTGAATTCTATGAAAACCGAAGTAAATCAGTATCGGATACAATCAAATGGATTGGAGAAATCAAGAAATACCTCAAATTAGCAGGAATTGTTCCAGAAGATTTCGAAAACAGAGACACATTTAAATAAAAAATTCACAAATGGCAAGTTGACCGGAAGGAAAGATTAAAGAACAGATCAGGAACAACATGGTCTGATGAGAGGAAAGAAGCACACAGCAAACGTATGAAGGAAATATGGGCGCTAAGGAAAGCGAACAAACGCTTCTGAGTACTTTCCGTAGTCCTAATGGGCTTATCCGCAAATAATAATAATAATGACGAAATAAGGAAATATAAATACTGTATTCAATAATGAAAGGTATTTTATTTTGAAGAGTAATAATAAATATCAATTTCACTGTAAAAAGTCGTCAACATTAAATAAATATTACAGTAAACTTAATTAACACTAATCTTGCACCATTAATTAATCCCTGATTAGCCTTAATATTTCAATTTAACAAAATAATAGCATTTTTGTTTAAAAGCAATTTATGAGGTGGTAAACTAAACGATCTGGGAAATTTAGCGATTTGTGTGAAATTTCATATGTAGATAACGATTTGCTTTTCAGGTTTGTAATACGATTTTACACCTCCCCCCCCCCAAAAAAAAAAAAAAAATCAGTTCTGGGATTTGGTATCTTGGAAACGGCTCGAAGCTCATCTCGTAGGATTCAGTTACCAGTAAGCCTACTGATGTTAGTTAAGGTTCTCTTTCCGGGGAACTGTGCTCTTAAAAACGCCCAGGAAGCCTTAAAAAAAAAACCTTAAACTTTAATCAAAATCTTGCATATTGAACAGAAATCGAAAGATGCGGAGTGAAGATCGGTCAGCCAGGTACTAACGATAATTCCGTGTGGTCGTAATGACCTGGAGATAGGGTTTTTATTGGCTGCGCATTCCGTCTCTATCTTAGCCACCTCAACCTAACCCGTTAGTGCTACCAGATACTGGGCACCTACAGTTTAAACGTGGAATCCGAACCACGGAAGCGTCCTGGCGTACTTCACATTACACAGCAGGCTGTGCCAGAGGTGAAGGTC
>JARYHS010000049.1:0-12999 GCA_031002005.1 Vandiemenella viatica | reverse complement strand
AAGCTGTTATAATGAATGCCATGTTAATGATGACGTGTATCGCGAAGTAAGCTACTCCCGAAAACATAACATCTATGTGCGTATCCAGAGTGTATTTCCAGATGGCTTTGGTGAAATTTGTTTATGGTCCAGGCTACATTTCAATCTAACTACTTCAGTTTTTAGATACGGCGAAGAAAAATGGCTCGAAATGTGGGTTGTTGTATAGACGTTATTAAGAAAAAAAATACATGTTGTTAATTACGGCATATGATTGTATTCCTATGGCATTACGAAATCTCTTATAACTTGAATTTTAGTTGAAATTAATGGCCCAGGCTGTCTGTATTACGATTGAATTACTGCTTGCAAATAATACGTCTTGCAACTGACTACAGCAGTGTTACAACGATATTATTTAATGTTGTTGTAGCGGAATCGCGATCTCCAATAGGGGGGGGGGGGAGTACCTACTACTGGTACTAACCATTTGAAATTTGGATTAACTGATTCGTTATAATGTCCCCTCCACGTTTTGCACTCTCCTTTTTCGGCAGTCACCACAATTCAAATTAAAAATGCCAAAATATGAGAGCGACGCCCAGCAATTAGATGCCGCCGGCGCTGCAAAATTAATAAAATGTCTTGAAATGTTGGTTAAATCCATTATTTTAATGTTTCCTTGTCGTGTCCGCTTTCCTTCGGTATAAAAAGTTTCACTAAATTAACTAATAGAAAATATTTGTCCGAAATGTAGTTCAACGATTGCCATCTTAGAATCGATACAAGCGATCGGAGACAAACCATTGCTTCCATTGTAAACAAATGCCCAATTTCTGAGATGGATGCCGCAGAACGAATTTCCCGTAAACTTTTTCCTCGTGGTCCAGGCCGAATTTTAACCTATCCAAGACCTCTATGACAAACGAGACTGTTTTGGTACCGATAATTTTTGTGTCAATTTTACAGTGTCGGCATTTTTAATTTAATATGATATGTGTCAATTTTTCCAAAAAAGGAGAGTGCAAAACGTGAAGAGGACATTTTGTGGAAGCAGTTGTTCCGAATTTCAAATGGTTAGTACCAGTTTCGGAAAGAGGCAGTGTTCCGCGCCTGCGAAGCAGCGGGTAAATACTAGTATTAATATGAAAAGTGTAATTGTTTTAAACCAATTTCATTTTAACTGTTTTGATTACTATTCTAATTCTGATAACTGTTTTTATTACTTTAATACTGTTATTCCTGCTAACATTGTTATAAAAAAATTATTGTATCATAACCTTGTAGTCACTGAGGGGCCCTGTTGGCTGACCTCAACCATGACAATATATACGTTATGTTTTTTTTTTTTTTTTTTTGTAATATTTAACATTGTCCTGTATAGTAATATGTGCTGAACGGATAATAAATTCATAAAAAAATAATTCTGCGCCTCGTGGATTACTTACTCACCGTAAGCTACTCCCGAAAACATAACATCTCACACATTGATCAAAAGTCTGAAGGGAATCGTTTTGTGAAAACTGATAACGGAAAAGTCAAAGAAATATTCTTTGGATCAGTTCCTACAAGGGGAAAGAAAGTCGTTGATCTAAGGAATGAAATTTATAAGAAGCTTTATAGTTATGGTTTAGATTATGTGATGTGTCGTTCTCAAGGTTATGGAAATGCAGCTAATATCAGCGGCGTATGTGGAGAACAAACCATTATTAAAGCAAAAAGACAAAGCCGTATTCGTTATGTGTACTAGTCCTTTTAATTAATTTATGTCATTAATTTTCACAAAACCCATCTTAGTAATATTTTTCGGAACCGAAAAACTATGTTTACATCTTTCTTTGTGTCTTCCTTTGTGTGCTGCGAAGTTTTTACTAAACACAGCAAATGATTTATTAAAAAATTCTCAGCAACGGGTTTAGTGTTCATTATACTGCAGTAAAAGTGCTAACAGAAAATTTTTGTTAGGTTTTGGTTGAAATTAATACACACCATAGGTGGTGCTCATAACTTTATCCCTGTAGTATGCAATTTTACTTTTCTTTGTTATCTATTCTTTTGGAATGTTGTACTAAGGGAAGCATACTGTCAGATTGGATTGCAAAGTAAATCCTTAAGCCTTGAACAATCAATGATGAAAATAAAGGCACTTCGTCTTTATATTATGCAAAGGGCAATAGATATCGGGATATCTAGTTGGGTTGGTAAACATGGGATGAAGATAAATTCGAAGAAGAGTCAGCTTATTAGATACACAAATAAAAAACTAAAGGCTCATTATGACTATAAGGTGGGGAAAGAATTGCTTATTGAAGACTTGAAATGTAAATAGCTTGGCATTACATTCGATAACAAGCTTAACTGGGCAGAACACACTGGACAGATAGAAGAAAAAGGTTTCAAAATTCTACAATTGTTGGAAAGAGTGATAAGGGGATGTAAGAGAGAAGTAAAGGAATTGGGTTGCAAAACTTTGGTCAGAACATTGCTTGAATATGTTGGTGTAGTATGGGAACCACATTTCGACTATCAAAGACAGGAGATGGAGAAGGTGCAAGAAATGGCTGCTAGATTTGTTTCTGGAAATTATAGCAGAACGCAATCAGTAACAGATATGATAGAGGAGCTCGTTGGAGAACAGGAGGGTGAAGAGGGTTATGGGAGTGTACAAGGCGTATATTGGTGGTGAGGCATGGAAAGATATTGGTGTAAGAATTGAAAGTAATGCATGGAAGACAAAAGATGACCATGATCACAAGCTGGCACTCGATTTCAGGCACAAGAGTGTAGGAAGATTCTCTTTTTTAGGTAAGGGTGTCAGGAATTGGAATAAGTTACCAGGAGAAATGATGAATAATTGGCAAAAACCTTGAAAGTTAAAATTTGTAAAGGGCAAATGTAGGTGGGTGCAGAGAAGGGGGAAGATGGGTGTGTAGGGAAATTGCCACCGTAGCATGCGCTCCATTGCAATTCAATTAAATATTAGTTTTAAGATCTTGCTACAAAAAATCCCAGGACTACCACATTCCAACACCATTAAAGAAAAGAAAAAAAAAAAAAACACGAATCTGTGAAATAGCTACTGATGTAGGGCTCGCAATGAGAACTGAAAATCAAACGAATATGTTGGACTGTCTTCAGGGGCGCCGAATTTTAGAAAACCTCGTGGGTGCTCATGTTCATTTGATAACTCACTTTTTTTTTAAAAAAAAAAAAATTTGGCAGGGTATAATATACGCTACTTTTTATCCATAAAATATTTATGCAAATTAAATAAAAACCTTCGAAATTCTTGACAGACATGAACGAAGTCGCGGGCACCAAATAGTCTTGTATAATAGTGAAAATCGCATCTAAATCCATCCAGTAGATTTCAAGTTATAAGCGAACAGACAGGCAGAGTAGGAAAGAAATATTTTGAATTTTCAAAATTCGAAAACCACACTAAACTTCATTAAATGGGTTCGGCCTTTTAAACGAAGAGATTTTCAACTTTATAGTAGTAATAGATAGAAAAACCTATTAGAAATCAGGATTTTATTATTACGCTAATTTGATACGTGTCCGCAAGGATCGCTACCTTGAACGAAGTCACGGGTAAAGCTAGTAATTAATATTCAGAGGAGATGGAAATACTAGATTGAACCATAAGGAACGGATACCTATCTTAAAAATGATAATTAAGTCATTGAATTAACAGTGTGCAGCATAATTTCGAAAATGGCGTTTGGTGGTAATATGAAACATACTATTCCATATTAAAACCCCTCTTTTGTTTTGTCATAATTAAAGCAAAAGTTAATCATGACCATCCTCTACTTTCCACTTCATACTACAGCGACTTTTGCTCACGAACTATAAACTGCGAAATGTAATTGTGGTTTATATAGCTCATAAAAACAACTTTACCACATGTTTACACTGTAAATTGTGATTTTCTACCAGGTAAGGTCAAAATATAATTTAATTAATAAAAATGTTAACTGACAATGTTTGTTTTACAATTTATTTTAAATCTGTTTCATATTACCACCCCATTTCAAAATTCTCATAATTTACAGCAAGTTAAAAAATCTATTGTAATTATTGAAAACATTTATTATCCATCTCGCGTAGCAATAATATTTGATTCCATATTATAATAAAAATATACGCTTCTTTTTTGTACTTCATGTATTTTTAAAACATTTCCTTTTCCTAATTTACAGATACAGCATTTCCTTTTTTGTGTCATACCAGATCACAAAAACGAAACAACTGAACTCTTATTCCTATAATTAATATTTCAAAGACATTATTATATAATAACATCAACGATATTGTTACAATCTACTGCACTTTACACCTCTGTGGCATAAGCCCCGGTTGTCATTAAAATACAAAAAACTAAATTACATTTTAGTAATATTTGGTGTCATACATGCCCTCCATTTTGGCGTTATAGATTTTTTCACTATAAAAAAAACAGGAACGACAAAATGTCCACATTGACGCCACACATGTCCACATTTAAATATTTTTCTTTGTCCATATGATCAATAGCTTAACACTCGGAATCATTTAGATTCAGTAAAGTTTAAAAAGAATTTATTATTAATATACATTACTCAATCACTTTTTGGGCTTGAAGCACACAAAGTAAATATATATATATATATATTTCAAAATTTTAAAGATTTATGTATCACATTCATCAGTTTATCTGCCACATTGCGAAAGGCCCTAAGCTTTATTAGATTGCGCGTATACTAGCAAGCCTTAATAGCCCATGATATATATATATATATCAAACTTTTATTTTGGACGATTTTCTGTGCGTTCTGACCAACACAAGATCTCTCAAATAATACTCGGTGGGTGTATGCCCATTATTATGTCTTTTCTTTCTATCTTCAGCTTCTTTTTCTTCATTTTTTCTTACATTCACTGGGATCCATTGAAAATTAAACGAAAATCTTGGTTGTATGCAGCTTCTAGAAGCACGTGAAGCTTTTTATTTTTTTATTTTCCTAGTTCCAGCTAGCCTAAATTAGCTCACCACCGGAAAATCCATATTCTTGCTAATTGTGTTTTCTTTCTACAGTGGAGAAGACATTACTACTTCATCTTCATGATTAAATCCTTCATTAATGCTAACACTACCACTAAATGACTTTCCTTCGCTGTCGCCACCCAGCGAACGTGCGTCTGTGGGTACACCCGATGCCGAGCCGAAAAATCCCCCCACTCCACGGCATGAGGAAGTGACGTCACATTGACGATACGTGTAACATCTTTGGTTGCAAATTAGACAAGTGAATAACTCTTCTTCAGTACTTCATAATTCCATCACTAGATACCACCACCAGCAAATAGGTACAATCAATACAAAACACGAAGAAAAAAATGGAACTCGCAGTTAAGAAAAACGAAATAAGTACACTAGCCGTTAATTTTTCTTTTTCAATACTGCCGTGTGTTGACTTAGAATAAACGTTATTTACCCCAGAGGTTTCTATGACACTCAAATGGGACACGAAAAGCAAGTAATTTCAATCTATTTTAGCGTAACGATTAAATGGATCTATACCGCAACTCGCTCGTATTCGCCAGGACGCAAACCAAACAAACCACGCTACCGGTCAGGTTTGCTTCCCAATGAAAGCTTTTATGTAATTACTGTCAAGTAATTGTACTACTTGGAGCAAAAGTGAAAAAAATTACTTTTTGAGCATGTTTCTATTTTATGAACCTGTCTTGTCGATAAATCGTGTTGACATCCAATATACGTTATCTACTACAGCGGTTTCTATGATACATATATGGGACACGTAAAGCAAGTAATTTCAATCTATTTTAGCATAACGATGAAATAGACTTATAGCGCAACTCGCCTGTATATTTCGTTTCATTTTGACTTCGGACATCTCTCTCGTCATACCCAAGATGGATTTACATCTTCCTTCATTGGAATCTTGACTACATAATGCAAAATAGAAATTTGGTAACTGTTAAATGTTTTGACAGGAATACTACTAGCAGGGGCGGATCCAGGATTTTTTTTGGGGGGGGGGGCCTTGAGCGGACTTTGGTTTGGGGGAGGGGGCTTGACTTGAGAGAATTTTGTTTCAGAGGGCTTGCCTTCAGTTGATTTTGGTATTGGGGGGGGGGGGGCTTGAGGGTAGTCTTTATAGCCTCCTCGGGCCTCGAATCCGTAAAGCTAAAGAAAACAAAAATTATCCAAAAATACAATGTTGGGGGTGGACTTAGATGCTTTTGGGGGGGGGGGCTTGAGCCCCCTAGACCCCCCTCCATCCGTGACTTCTAGGTTGGAATCGCTTACAAAATGATAACAGTATGTTATAACTACCGTTTCGGTCTGTAAATTAATGTTAAATGCTACATACAATGAGCGCTACAAATAAAGGGAATGAGAATGTTCTATGACTGCTGAACCGACCCAATAACGAATAATGTTTTTAAACTAACCAAATTATATTATTGAGATGTCAATAAAAAGTATATTGGGCTGTAATGTGGTTTCGTGAAGGATGAATAAAGGATCTGCCTTCTATGAAGTACATTATTTTTACTACAAAGAAAGAACTTTCTCCACATTTAAGAATTTCAGTTATGGTGATATACATTGATGGTATGTTAAAAATATAATTTCTCCTCTTTAAAACGCACTATACTTTAACTATTCTTAATTATTATGGCTTTACGCTTCATTGCCGTCGAGCTTATTAATGACGGAGGAGATTTCGGGACAAGAACAGCAACAAATGCAGCCATTGCTTCTTGCAGCAGTCATCCTGGCGTTTGCCTGGAAACATTTTGAGACAACATTTTAAATCGAGATCTCAATGCCGGACGGGTATTTGAATTTTATTTCCTAGTTCTTTTTGCCATTACTGCTACCATGCTATTTTATACTAGGAAATAATGTTTTGAAAATCTATCTTTTTTAGTTGGAACTGGTTTGGTATTCGTTAGTGAAATAAGTTAATCTTGACATTCGTTACATGATTACGTAATTGAAACTTTAGCTCTTCAATCAGTTAGTGAAACCAGCAATGCTAACAACAGCAACTAGAATATTAAAAATCCTAGGCCACATTTATGCGTTTATGTTGCACTTAAATCTAGACTGAAACAGTTGATTTATTCATTCAAACTGTGTTTTCCTAAACTTTCTACAATCAAGGCACACATATCTAGCATTTGCATATATCCAAATAGGTATGAATTGTTTGAAGAAAAAGTAAAAACAGAGCCAACTAATTGGGAAAAAAAGAAAAACAATTCAAAGCCTTCAAGTGCTGTGGCTTCTTCTGAGTTTACGTCAACAAAAAGTTTGGTATCATAGCTACCGGGACCATCATATTACAAGCTGATGTGGAGCGATGTACTGCAATCCTTTTTGTTGACAACAAGATTCCACTACATGCTGAAGAATCCGATACATTTGAGAATCTGGTGAAAACGCTGAACCCCAGTAAAAACTCAATTTCCAGAATGACATTTGGTAGATGTATTATTGATTCACTTCATGGTACATAGCACCTTGGTATTGCTTGCAGTAATACCTATTACAACACATAAGCATCTGTTCCACTCTTGCATGGTTGACTTTTAATGGTTAACTTTAACTTGCGCTAATTTTGCAAAAATGTAATGCTTTAACGATTATTGAAGTTAACTTTTTAAGTAGTGGATTAACCATTAACGAAGTTAACTTTTCGGTTAACTGTTCCCACCTGTGTGTATAATGCTTTCAAAGAATAAAATTTTTAGGCAATGTACAAAAAGGTGGATGGAGAATAAAACATTGTTATTGATTGTACTGAGATTCCAATACAAAGTAGTGGTTACCCTGACCATGGTCAAGGAACATACTCACATTACAAAGGTTTTCATACTCTCAAAGCACTAGTAGGTATTAGTGAGTTTGGAGTAGCTTTATATTGTTCCCATTTATATGGTGAAGCAACAACTGATCCTCAAATGTTAGAGTTATCAGGCTTCCTTGAGCTTTTAAAAGGAGGACATTTTATTGTTATTGACAAGGGTTTTTAATGTTTGATCTTTTGGAAGCAAAAGGAGCCACTCTTAACATTACACCTTTCAGAGTGTCATAAGGTCCAAATGACTAGCAGGGTTATCGCAAATCTGCATACTGTGGTGAAAAAAGTAATATACGCTATTTTACCCCAAGCAATACCAACATACACACGTCCTCTTGCAAACAAGATATTTTACATTATTTTCAACGTTTGTAACGTCAAACAAATAGCAGTTTGATTTCCACTACTGTTTCTAACATTTTAAACTGCAGGTTTTTAATTGTATATGAGCCTTTATAAAAAGAAAAATTCAAGTTTCTTCAGTTCCAATTTCTTTTATGAATGCTTGAAACACAGTTATGTATTAAAAACTACATCAACTTTTATTTACAGGTTTTTTCACAACTTCAATTACCAATTAAAACAATAGTGGTTTACAATATGGAGTATTTATCATATTTACAGTTACCTCTTTTTTCTGTTGTACAAAAATTATAAAATCTCATAAATAAGTTGTTACAGAAATTATTGTATAATAAAGTATAACAAGTACCTTAAGGACAAGCATATTTTGATAAGAAGCTATTTACAGATTAAATTCTGTGAGCATTTTTGGTAAATTAATCATCATTTACCTTGGTAATTTATTCCAATCTCTGATCCCTTATGTGCAAAAGAAAATTTACAGAAATTAAGTGCCAGCTTGTGGTCATGATCATATTTTCCCTTCCATGCTTTACTCTAAATTCTTTCACCAATATCTTTCAACACCTTATACCTTGTACACTCCCAGTACTCTCTTGAAACCTCTGCTGTCTTCCAATGTTTAAAAAAAATCTAGCTCTATTATGATATCAGTTACTAATTGCGCTCTACAGCAATGTTCACACAAAATAATAAACACAACTATTTAGGCTATATAATTAAGCAATATAAAATGATTAACCAGTATTTAAAATAAATATCAAATCCATCCACTCAAGTTAGTGACTATGCAAAAAGATTCAGGTTCTGAGGGAGTTGTCAACTTTTAAAATTACTACTTAATAGAGAAACAAATCATTTACTTTTATAAGCAATAATAAAATTTTGATTGAGATCAGATGAATAGGACACAATATTAGTACAAAGAACATGTACAAAATGTTCCTTCCATAAAGACAAACAAGATTTGTGCCATAATGAGGTTTTGGTTTGGTGAAAGCATTAGGAGAATGAATCAGAAACGACATGATCTAACTCGGAGAACAAGCTTAACAACACAATTAGAAATGAACACATCAAAAAATTTGAAATTCATTCAGAGTACATTACAAAGGAAATAAGCTGAAAAAACATAAAGGGGCTGGTATACATAATATTACTACAGATATCTAAAGATAGCTGGAGTGACATTGTACGTTATCTTGAAATATTATTTAAACCGAGTCTGGATACTGCTGCTTACATTGGACTGGAAAAGTACGATAGTAGTGCTGGTACATAAAGCAGGAGTGGGAAATAGAATCAAAAATTATAGGCCAATCAGTTTGACATCATGGTAGGTAAATTAATGGAAAGATTGATATGCACCCCACATCAGAAATATATGTAAGGAACGTAATTGGTTTTCAAGTAGGCAACATGGCTTAAGCAAGGATATTCATGTGAATCTCGGTTCGTGGGATATATGTAAGATATTTTTAGATGAAATGGACAAGGGAGACAAATTGATAGTGTAGCACTAGCTATGTTGAAGGAGTTTGACAGAGTGAGCCAAAATGGTAGTATATAGGGTAAGAACTATTGGAGTGGATGAGAAAGTGATTTGTTGGTAGTAGAATTTAAAAAAGTAGAAAACAAAGTCGGCTTAGAAAATTTCAGTATCAACAGAAGTGGAAGTTTAAATGGGAGTCCCACGGTGAGTGTATAGGGTCATTGTATTCACTATCTGATGGCTAATTGTGTTGATTAAGAGCCAGGTTATTAGATACCTACACAAATAATAACTAAAGGTTGATTGGATTATACAGTGGGAAAGAATTGCTTCTTGAAGACTGAAGTGTAAATATCTTGGTATTACATTTGATAACAGCTTAACTGGGCAGGACACATTGGTCAGGTAGTAAGAAAAGGTTTTCAAAATTCTGCACTTGTTTGGAGAGAGTGATGAGGGATGCACGAGAGAAGTAAAGGAAATGGGTTACAAAACATGGTCAGACCATTGCTTGACTATGGTAGTGTAGTATGGGACCCACATTTTGAGCCCCAAATACGGAATTAGAGAGTGTACTAAAAAGGGCTGCTAAATTTGTTTGTGGAAATTACCACAGAATGCACATCAGTTACAGATATGATAAAAGAGCTGGAACAGGATTCATTTGCAAGACAAGAGGGGGTTTTGAAGAGGGTCATGGACAGTGTACAAGTCCTATATTGGTGATGACTCATGGAAAATAATGGTGGTAAGAACTAGACGTAATGAATGGAAAGGAAAAGATGACCATGACAACAAGCTGGCACTCAATTTCAGTCACAAGGGTTGTAGGATGATTCTCTTTTTTTGGTAAGGGTTGTCAGGGATTGGAATAAGTTACCAAGAGAAATGATGAATCATTACCAAAGCCTTTTAAAGAATTTAAAGATAAAATTTGGTGAGGGCAGGGAAGGGGGAAGATGGGTGGTAGGGAAATTGACACCAGAACCTGCGCACTCCATTGCAACTTAATTAAACGGCAGTTTCTCTCAAATAGCTTAATATAACAAAATCAATAATCTTGATATAGTGATTACATAAATTAGGGTAAACATATTAAAAATAAAAATATATATATATAGCTCTTTCATAAAAATCAACACTTTCAAAAATAAACTTGTTATTGCATCATAGTAAAAATTGCTTGAGGGCAAAAGTGTGTTGGAGGAGGAAGGGAGAAGGATGGGTGTGTAGGGAGATTGTCATAGGAGTATTCGCTCCATCGCAATTTATCAATTAGTAATTATTAATGATAATAATGTTTTGACATTGTGAGAAAGACAATTATGACAATCTTCAAGAATTTGAACTTTGGGCTTGTAGAATAGGCTAAAATACCCCATGATAGTAGAGGCTAACAGCATTCATCAACTGATTCTTATAGGATCTATTTAAAAGAACACACTGATCAACAATTCCCTTTGTTGTCCAAATCACAAAATCATATCTATCAATTCCAGTCACTACAGCTGTGCCTGAATTTGCGCATAATATCTTTTGTTCATCACTTTTCCATTTGCGGACAAAGAAGGGCACAGCAATGGTTTATCAAATCACACACTGTATGGGCATTTAAGCTCAACTATGGTCTTTCCATCCTCAGTAATGCCACCTGGAGTAGCACCAAAGTAATCCCACTCCTTACTTTGGAAGAGTCCACATGATTACACCTGTTGGAAATGTAAACAGCATTTTTTAAGTCAGAAGATGACTATATCTATTCACACCACAAGAATATAGCACAAAATAACAGTTTGGCTCAGTGGCTGTAATAACAAAAACAACATAAAGGCAAAAAAAAAATCACACCATTACCTTCAATCACATGAGCTTCTCATAAGACCTGGCAACTTATTTTTTTCTCAAAAATCCCCATTTTAGAGATGGATCATTTTTTAGGTTCAGTTGTCTCCTGGCTGGACCTTCACAGAAATTACCAGTTGCAACAAGTTTTCAATGTTTCTAAAATGAGTACATAAAAGTTAGATCAACAATTATGTAAGTAAGAAAACTGCTAAAATATTTATTATTATGACAGTACATACTTAGTACACTACCTGCTTCCACAGTGCGCAGAATTTCATAGACCATTGATCCTGTTATCATTTTTGTCTGGGCTAAATTCCATTCAACACTGTAAGCTTGGTCCCCTGTCCTCATTTCCAGTGTATAGTTTGATGGTCCAGGATCACTGCAGGAGAAGGTGTGCCATGAAGGGGCCAGGCAAGGATATTCATGCGAATCTCAGTTGGTGGATATATGCAAGATATTTCTGATGAAATGGACAAGGGAGGCAAATTGATAGTGTAGCACTAGATCTTTCAAAGCTGTTTGACAGAGTGAGCCACAAAATGGTAGTAAATAAGGTAAAAACTATTGGAGTGGATGAGAAAGTGATTTGCTGAGTAGAAGAATTTTTAAAAGGTAGAAAACCGAAAGTTAGGGTAGGAAATGCGGTATCAAAGGAAGTGGAAGTAAAAATGGGAGTGCCGCAGGGTACCGTATTGGGACCATTGCTATTCATTATTCTAATGAATAATTGTGTTGATTGTTTACTATCTGAAATTAGATTGTTTGCAGATGACATAATGCGGCATAAAAGGATCAAAACGATAGAGGACTGTAAACACTTGCAAGGTGATCTGGACATATGTAGTTGGGTTGGTAAACATGGGATGAAGATAAATGCAAAGAAGAGTCAGCTAATTAGGTACAAAAATAAAAAACAAAAGGTTAATTATGAATATAAGGTGGGGAAAGAATTGCTTGCTGAAGACTTGAAATGTAAATATCTTGGCATTACATTTGATAACAAGCTTAACTGGGCAGGATACATTGGACAGGTGGTAGGAAAAGGTTTCAAAATCCTGCACTTGTTGGAGAGAGTGATGAGGGGATGCAAGAGAGAAGTGAAGGAATTGGGTTACAGAACTTTAGTCAGTCCATTGCTCGAATATGGTAGTGTAGTATGGGACCCACATTTTGAGTATCAAATACAGGAGTTGGAGAAGGTGCAAAGAAGGGCTGCTAGATTTGTTTCTGGAAATTATTGCAGAATGCAATCAGTGACAGATATGATAAAGGAGTTGGAATGGGATTCATTGCAAGACAGGAGGAGGATGAGGAGGGTAATGGGAGTGTACAGGGCGTATACTGGCGATGAGGCATGGAAAGATATTGCAGTAGGCATGAAAAGTAGTTCATGGAAGGGAAAAGATGACCTTGACCACAAGCTGCACTCGA
>JARYHS010000047.1:0-12000 GCA_031002005.1 Vandiemenella viatica | reverse complement strand
GTGGTTAGATGTCTATAGCTGTCAATATGAATTCTTTACAATCACGAACGAAGTCGTGGGTACCAGCTAGTTACAAATAAAAGCCTTACTGTGAAGTGTCAAACCACCTATGAACAGGTTTCATGATAATGTACACTGCTATTTGGCAAAAACATTTAACCACTGACCTAGCATGGTATCACAAATTATCATCACTTTCAAACTTTTTATTTTAATCACCCACCTGCACTGCACTTGCTGTTGAAGCCATCATCCTTGCCTCCAGGGCTCTAATGCGGCTGTCCTGCCCATGGAGGAAAGAAATATATGGAGACGACGTAAGACACCTTCACCACGCATTGAAGTGACACCGGGAGGAGGAGAAGTGGGGGGGGGGGCTAGGCCGTACCCATACAGACACGGGGTATATGTACAAAAACCTCAAGCGGACTCTAGGATAAACGTGACGCCGCATTCTGGTGATGGATTATTATGTAACTCGATATGACAAATAAAAAATGAAGAATAAAATTTTTTGATATCCTGCTTAGTTTTCGAGATACTCTGTCCCAAATGTGAAATGGTTTTGGTTGAAATTCAGAAGAAAAAATTTGTCAAAGTCAAATTTGATGATAGATTCTTATTTAAAAAGACGAGACAAATAAAAAATAAAGAATAAATATTTTCGGTATCTCACCTAGTTCTCTAGATATATTGTTTCAAAAGTGAGGTGTCTTGACTTGAAATACAGAAGAACAATTTTGTAAAACTCAAATTTGATGATGGATTCTTATGTAACACGACGAGACAAATCGAAAATAAAGAATAAAATTTTTCGATATCGTGCTTAGTTTTCGAGATATACTGTCTAACAATTGAGGGGATCGGGTTGGGATGCGGCCTGGAACAAAAATTAATTCTGTCGAAGCCACAATGAATTAAATGGTGATCATGCAAAATGGATATTTCAGTTTTTTAACCACCACTTGTGGTTAGGTTGAAATGCGGCCTAGACCAGAGTAAAAATAGTTATATTGATACCATACATTGTAAGCTTAATTGGGAATAGCTGGAAGAAGTTTACATAGCGAACCACGTTTTGTCACTAACTTGGTTTTCATGAAATTTCTAACAGTAATAGATAAATTCTTTGTCCCTTATTGAACAACAAAGCCATTCTGGTACAGACTGCATTTAGACCTAACCATAATCTCCATTAAATTACCGCGACAGAATCAAACTATGTAGCCACATCCACACACGCGTATTTGAATCACAAACTGTATTTGCGGTAACAACGTCGTTTGCTTCATCAAGATTCCTAGATTACATAGCATAATTTAACACATTTAATTTCATCATACACTGTCAGTATAAACTGCAACGTGACGAAAGAAAGCGCGGTACTAAATTCACTGAATCGCGATGTAAAACACACCGCTTTAAATCTCATTTTCAATACTCGTTAAAAAATAACGCTAGTCTATTATGTGCAAAATAGCAAGGTATGCTGATTTTCTACACTGCACCAACAAAAATTTGAGAACAAAATCATCCCATTGAGTGCTATGACTAAATATTTATAGACAGGCACCGAAGTTTGCAATTCTTACCGCCCACTTCAACAACGATAATTAGAATTCAACTTACTTATGAAATGATATTCCAGGTTCTTTCCTCTCTTGCCTATTTTTGCAACCGTATGCAACACAAGATGGCATTATAAAACACTTATAACATTACAAAATGAAATAATCACAGCATCTAACACAATGTGAACTTCGCATTTGTTTGGGATCGCAATATCGCCGCTGCCGCTACTGCGCTTGCTCGAGAGTTTAGAGCCGGCTTCACAGATTTAACGTCACTTCTCCTCCATATATTTCCTTAGTCCATGGTCCTGCCTGACCATAACTGCCTTCGTCTTCCAGTCTCTTGCTGGAATTCTCTGATGATATCATTTGAAATAGAGCGGCCTTCTTCTTTACTCGCCACACCTAATAAAGTTGTACCACATCGCCGAGGCGGTTTCCTTATTCTTTTGGGCAATGTCTTAATTTCCACACTCCCAACTGCAGTGCTTTCTTCCAAGTTATCTTGACCTTCTGATTCAGCATAGTCTGATGGAGATGATTTCAATAATTCTGGTTTGCCTGTTCCTGTCAACTGTCCTTCTTGACCAGACACCCCCACTGAAATACTTCTTTCTTCATATTTATTATAACTAAGTCCATCAACCACGCTAGATTTCATTTTATTCATATCTGCGCTATATATATGACCGAGTCTTCGGTGCCACGTATAACAATCAGTTAACACAAGAGCAGCCAATAACTGTAATCACTTTTCATGTTATGTTTTACCTTCAACTTGTAAACACCACAAATAATTTCTCCTATAGCTACCAATTCACCGTTCATCTCGTATTAGGTGCAAAACAATTCTGTGAATCGAAATGAACTTTATTGCCGTTTTTTATGAGATCACTCACTGATAAGAGGTTAGTCGTCAGACTTGGCACGCACAATGCATTTTTCACAGTAATATCGTAACCACAATCTGTAGTTATTTCTACACATGGAGGAAGGAAATTTATGGAGACGACGCAAGAGACCTTCACCACGCTTTGAAGTTAAGCCGGGAGGAGGAGGAGTAGGGGGCTAGGCCGAACCCATACAGACACAGGGTATATGTACAAAAACATCAAGCGGACTCCAGGATAAACATAACGTAGCAATCTAGTGATGGATTATTATGTGACTCGATGAGACAAATAAAAATTGAAAATAAATTTTTTTGATATCATGCTTAGTTTTCGAGATATTCTGTCTCAAACGTGAAATGTTTTTGGTTGAAATTCAGAAGAAAAAATTGGTCAAAGTCAAATTTGATGATGGATTTTTAATTAAAAAGAGACAAATACAAAATAAAGAATCAAATTTCTTGAAATCTCGCCTAGTTCTCGAGATATATTGTTTCAAGAGTGAGGTGTCTTGAGCTGAAATACAGAAGAAAAATTTCGCAAAAGTCAAAGTTAATGATCGATTCTTATGTAACACGACGAGACAAATCGAAAATAAAGAATAAAAAATAGTTATCTTTTTACCACATATCGTAAGCTTAATTGGGAATAGCTGGAAGTGGAAGTAGTTTCCATCGCGATACACGTTTTGTCACTAACTTGGTTCTCATGAAATTACTGACAGTAATAGATAAATTCTTTGTGCCTTATGAAACAACAAAACCATTCTGGTACAGACTGCATTTAGACCTAACCACAATCTCCATTAAATTGCCGCGACAGAATCAAATTATGTAGACATACCCACACAGGCGTATTTGAATCGCAAACTGTATTTACGGTAACAACATCGTTTGCTTCATCAGGATTCCTAGATTGCATAGCATAATTTAACACATTTAATTTCATCATACACTGTCAGTATAAACTGCAACGTGACGAAAGAAAGCGCGGTACTAAATTAACTGAATCGCGATGTAAAACACACCGCTTTAAATCTCATTTTCAATACTCGTTAAAAAATAACGCTAGTCTATTATGTGCAAAATAGCAAGGTATGCTGATTTTCTACACTGCACCAACAAAAATTTGAGATCAAAGTCATCCCATTGAGTGCTATGACTAAATATTTATAGACAGGCACCGAAGTTTGCAATTCTTACCACCCACTTCAACAACGATAATTAGAATTCAACTACTTGTGAAATGATATTCCAGGTTCTTTCCTCTCTTGCCTATTTTCGCAACCGTATGCAACACAAGATGACATTATTAAACACTTATAACATTACAAAATGAAATAATCACAGCATCTAACACAATGTGAACTTCGCATTTGTTTGGGATCGCAATATCGCCGCTGCCGCCACTGCGCTTGCTCGAGAGTTTAGAGCCGGCTTCACAGATTTAACGTCACTTCTCCTCCATATATTTCCTTAGTCCATGGTCCTGCCTGACCATAACTGCCTTCGTCTTCCAGTCTCTTGCTGGAATTCTCTGATGATATCATTTGAAATAGAGCGCCCTTCTTCTTTACACGCCACACCTAATAAAGTTGTACCACATCGCCGAGGCGGTTTCCTTATTCTTTTGGGCAATGTCTTAATTTCCACACTCCCAACTGCAGTGCTTTCTTCCAAGTTATCTGACCTTCTGATTCAGCATAGTCTGATGGAGATGATTTCAATAATTCTGGTTTGCCTGTTCCTGTCAATTGTTCTTGACCAGACACCCCACTGAAATACTTCTTTCTTCATATTTATTATAACTAAGTCCATCAACCACGCTAGATTTCATTTTATTCATATCTGCGCTATATATGACCGAGTCTTCGGTGCCACGTATAACAATCAGTTAACACAAGAGCAGCCAAAACTGTAATCACTTTTCATGTTATGTTTTTACCTTCAACTTGTAAACACCACAAATAATTTCTCCTATAGCTACCAATTCACCGTTCATCTCGTATTAGGTGCAAAAACAATTCTGTGAATCGAAATGAACTTTATTGCCGTTTTTATGAGATCACTCACTGATAAGAGGTTAGTCGTCAGACTTGGCACGCACAATGCATTTTTCACAGTAATATCGTAACCACAATCTGTAGTTATTTCTACACATGGAGGAAGGAAATTTATGGAGGGACGACGCAAGAGACCTTCACCACGCTTTGAAGTTAAGCCGGGAGGAGGAGGAGTAGGGGCTAGGCCGAACCCATACAGACACGGGGTATATGTACAAAAACATCAAGCGGACTCCAGGATAAACATAACGTAGCATCTAGTGATGGATTATTATGTGACTCGATGATACAAATAAAATTGAAAATAAAATATTTTTTGATATCATGCTTAGTTTTCGAGATATTCTGTCTCAAACGTGAAATGTTTTTCGTTGAAATTCAGAAGAAAAAAATTGGTCAAAGTCAAATTTGATGATGGATTTTAATTAAAAAGAGACAAATACAAAATAAAGAATCAAATTTCTTGAAATCTCCCTAGTTCTCGAGATATATTGTTTCAAGAGTGAGGTGTCTTGAGCTGAAATACAGAAGAAACTGCAACGTGACGAAAGAAAGCGCGGTACTAAATTAACTGAATCGCGATGTAAAACACACCGCTTTAAATCTCATTTTCAATACTCGTTAAAAAATAACGCTAGTCTATTATGTGCAAAATAGCAAGGTATGCTGATTTTCTACACTGCACCAACAAAAATTTGAGATCAAAGTCATCCCATTGAGTGCTATGACTAAATATTTATAGACAGGCACCGAAGTTTGCAATTCTTACCACCCACTTCAACAACGATAATTAGAATTCAACTACTTGTGAAATGATATTCCAGTTCTTTCCTCTCTTGCTATTTTTGCAAACCGTATGCAACACAAGATGCATTAAAACACTTATAACATTACAAATGAAATAATCACAGCATCTAACACAATGTGAACTTGCATTTGTTTGGGATCGCAATATCGCCGCTGCCGCCACTGCGCTTGCTCGAGAGTTTAGAGCCGGCTTCACAGATTTAACGTCACTTCTCCTCCATATATTTCCTTAGTCCATGGTCCTGCCTGACCATAACTGCCTTCGTCTTCCAGTCTCTTGCTGGAATTCTCTGATGATATCATTTGAAATAGAGCGGCCTTCTTCTTTACACGCCACACCTAATAAAGTTGTACCACATCGCCGAGGCGGTTTCCTTATTCTTTTGGGCAATGTCTTAATTTCCACACTCCCAACTGCAGTGCTTTCTTCCAAGTTATCTTGACCTTCTGATTCAGCATAGTCTGATGGAGATGATTTCAATAATTCTGGTTTGCCTGTTCCTGTCAATTGTCCTTCTTGACCAGACACCCCCACTGAAATACTTCTTTCTTCATATTTATTATAACTAAGTCCATCAACCACGCTAGATTTCATTTTATTCATATCTGCGCTATATATATGACCGAGTCTTCGGTGCCACGTATAACAATCAGTTAACACAAGAGCAGCCAATAACTGTAATCACTTTTCATGTTATGTTTTACCTTCAACTTGTAAACACCACAAATAATTTCTCCTATAGCTACCAATTCACCGTTCATCTCGTATTAGGTGCAAAACAATTCTGTGAATCGAATATGAACTTTATTGCCGTTTTTATGAGATTCACTCACTGATAAGAGGTTAGTCGTCAGACTTGGCACGCACAATGCATTTTTCACAGTAATATCGTAACCACAATCTGTAGTTATTCTACACATGGAGGAAGGAAATTTATGGAGACGACGCAAGAGACCTTCACCACGCTTGAAGTTAAGCCGGGAGGAGGAGGAGTAGGGGGCTAGGCCGAACCCATACAGACACGGGTATATGTACAAAAACATCAAGCGGACTCCAGGATAAACATAACGTAGCAATCTAGTGATGGATTATTATGTGACTCGATGAGACAAATAAAAATTGAAAATAAATTTTTTTTGATATCATGCTTAGTTTTCGAGATATTCTGTCTCAAACGTGAAATGTTTTTCGGTTGAAATTCAGAAGAAAAAATTGGTCAAAGTCAAATTTGATGATGGATTTTAATTAAAAAGAGACAAATACAAAATAAAGAATCAAATTTCTTGAAATCATCCCCTAGTTCTCGAGATATATTGTTTCAAGAGTGAGGTGTCTTAGAGCTGAAATACAGAAGAAACTGCAACGTGACGAAAGAAAGCGCGGTACTAAATTAACTGAATCGCGATGTAAAACACACCGCTTTAAATCTCATTTTCAATACTCGTTAAAAAATAACGCTAGTCTATTATGTGCAAAATAGCAAGGTATGCTGATTTTCTACACTGCACCAACAAAAATTTGAGATCAAAGTCATCCCATTGAGTGCTATGACCTAAATATTTATAGACAGGCACCGAAGTTTGCAATTCTTACCACCCACTTCAACAACGATAATTAGAATTCAACTACTTGTGAAATGATATTTCCAGGTTCTTTCCTCTCTTGCCTATTTTTTGAAACCGTATGCAACACAAGATGGCATTATAAAACACTTATAACATTACAAAATGAAATAATCACGCAATCTAACACAATGTGAACTTTGCATTTGTTTGGGATCGCAATATCGCCGCTGCCGCCACTGCGCTTGCTCGAGAGTTTAGAGCCGGCTTCACAGATTTAACGTCACTTCTCCTCCATATATTTCCTTAGTCCATGGTCCTGCCTGACCATAACTGCCTTCGTCTTTCCAGTCTCTTTGCTGGAATTCTCTGATGATATCATTTGAAATAGAGCGCCCTTCTTCTTTACACGCCACACCTAATAAAGTTGTACCACATCGCCGAGGCGGTTTCCTTATTCTTTTGGGCAATGTCTTAATTTCCACACTCCCAACTGCAGTGCTTTCTTCCAAGTTATCTTGACCTTCTGATTCAGCATAGTCTGATGGAGATGATTTCAATAATTCTGGTTTGCCTGTTCCTGTCAATTGTCCTTCTTGACCAGGACACCCCCACTGAAATACTTCTTTCTTCATATTTATTATAACTAAGTCCATCAACCACGCTAGATTTCATTTTATTCATATCTGCGCTATATATATGACCGAGTCTTCGGTGCCACGTATAACAATCAGTTAACACAAGAGCAGCCAATAACTGTAATCACTTTTCATGTTATGTTTTACCTTCAACTTGTAAACCACCACAAATAATTTCTCCTATAGCTACCAATTCACCGTTCATCTCGTATAGGTGCAAAACAATTCTGTGAATCGAAATGAACTTTATTGCCGTTTTTATGAGATCACTCACTGATAAGAGGTTAGTCGTCAGACTTGGCACGCACAATGCATTTTTCACAGTAATATCGTAACCACAATCTGTAGTTATTTCTACACATGGAGGAAGGAAATTTATGGAGACGACGCAAGAGACCTTCACCACGCTTTGAAGTTAAGCCGGGAGGAGGAGGAGTAGGGGGCTAGGCCGAACCCATACAGACACGGGGTACATGTACAAAAACATCAAGCGGACTCCAGGATAAACATAAACGTAGCAATCTAGTGATGGATTATTATGTGACTCGATGAGACAAATAAAATTGAAAATAAATTTTTTTTGATATCATGCTTAGTTTTCGAGATATTCTGTCTCAAACGTGAAATGTTTTTGGTTGAAATTCAGAAGAAAAAAATTGGTCAAAGTCAAATTTGATGATGGATTTTTAATTAAAAAGAGACAAATACAAAATAAAGAATCAAATTTCTTGAAATCTCACCTAGTTCTCGAGATATATTGTTTCAAGAGTGAGGTGTCTTGAGCTGAAATACAGAAGAAAAATTTCGCAAAAGTCAAAGTTAATGATCGATTCTTATGTAACACGACGAGACAAAATCGAAAATAAGAATAAAAAATAGTTATCTTTTTACCACATATCGTAAGCTTAATTGGGAATAGCTGGAAGTGGAAGTAGTTTCCATCGCGGATACACGTTTTGTCACTAACTTGGTTCTCATGAAATTACTAACAGTAATAGATAAATTCTTTGTGCCTTATGAAACAACAAACCATTCTGGTACAGACTGCATTTAGACCTAACCACAATCTCCATTAAATTGCCGCCACAGAATCAAATTATGTAGACATACCCACACAGGCGTATTTGAATCGCAAACTGTATTTACGGTAACAACATCGTTTGCTTCATCAGGATTCCTAGATTGCATAGCATAATTTAACACATTTAATTTCATCATACACTGTCAGTATAAAACTGCAAACGTGACGAAAGAAAGCGCGGTACTAATTAACTGAATCGCGATGTAAAACACACCGCTTTAAATCTCATTTTCAATACTCGTTAAAAAATAACGCTAGTCTATTATGTGCAAAATAGCAAGGTATGCTGATTTTCTACACTGCACCAACAAAAATTTGAGATCAAAGTCATCCCATTGAGTGCTATGACTAAATATTTATAGACAGGCACCGAAGTTTGCAATTCTTACCACCCACTTCAACAACGATAATTAGAATTCAACTACTTGTGAAATGATATTCCAGGTTCTTTCCTCTCTTGCCTATTTTCGCAACCGTATGCAACACAAGATGACATTATTAAACACTTATAACATTACAAAATGAAATAATCACAGCATCTAACACAATGTGAACTTCGCATTTGTTTGGGATCGCAATATCGCCGCTGCCGCCACTGCGCTTGCTCGAGAGTTTAGAGCCGGCTTCACAGATTTAACGTCACTTCTCCTCCATATATTTCCTTAGTCCATGGTCCTGCCTGACCATAACTGCCTTCGTCTTCCAGTCTCTTGCTGGAATTCTCTGATGATATCATTTGAAATAGAGCGCCCTTCTTCTTTACACGCCACACCTAATAAAGTTGTACCACATCGCCGAGCGGTTTCCTTATTCTTTGGGCAATGTCTTAATTTCCACACTCCAACTGCAGTGCTTTCTTCCAAGTTATCTTGACCTTCTGATTCAGCATAGTCTGATGGAGATGATTTCAATAATTCTGGTTTGCCTGTTCCTGTCAATTGTCCTTCTGAACAGGAACACCCCCACTGAAATACTTCTTTCTTCATATTTATTATAACTAAGTCCATCAACCACGCTAGATTTCATTTTATTCATATATCTGCGCTATATATATGACCGAGTCTTCGGTGCCACGTATAACAATCAGTTAACACAAGAGCAGCCAATAACTGTAATCACTTTTCATGTTATGTTTTACCTTCAACTTGTAAACACCACAAATAATTTCTCCTATAGCTACCAATTCACCGTTCATCTCGTATTAGGTGCAAAACAATTCTGGTGAATCGAAATGAACTTTATTGCCGTTTTTATGAGATCACTCACTGATAAGAGGTTAGTCGTCAGACTTGGCACGCACAATGCATTTTTCACAGTAATATCGTAACCACAATCTGTAGTTATTTCTACACATGGAGGAAGGAAATTTATGGAGACGACGCAAGAGACCTTCACCACGCTTTGAAGTTAAGCCGGGAGGAGGAGGAGTAGGGGGGCTAGGCCGAACCCATACAGACACGGGGTATATGTACAAAAACATCAAGCGGACTCCAGGATAAACATAACGTAGCAATCTAGTGATGGATTATTATGTGACTCGATGAGACAAATAAAAATTGAAAAATAAATTTTTTTGATATCATGCTTAGTTTTCGAGATATTCTGTCTCAAACGTGAAATGTTTTTGGTTGAAATTCAGAAGAAAAAAATTGGTCAAAGTCAAATTTGATGATGGATTTTTAATTAAAAAGAGACAAATACAAAATAAAGAATCAAATTTCTTGAAATCTCACCTAGTTCTCGAGATATATTGTTTCAAGAGTGAGGTGTCTTGAGCTGAAATACAGAAGAAAAATTTCGCAAAAGTCAAAGTTAATGATCGATTCTTATGTAACACGACGAGACAAATCGAAAATAAAGAATAAAAAATAGTTATCTTTTTACCACATATCGTAAGCTTAATTGGGAATAGCTGGAAGTGGAAGTAGTTTCCATCGCGATACACGTTTTGTCACTAACTTGGTCTCATGAAATTACTACAGTAATAGATAAATTCTTTGTGCCTTATGAAACAACAAAACCATTCTGGTACAGACTGCATTTAGACCTAACCACAATCTCCATTAAATTGCCGCGACAGAATCAAATTATGTAGACATACCCACACAGGCGTATTTGAATCGCAAACTGTATTTACGGTAACAACATCGTTTGCTTCATCAGGATTCCTAGATTGCATAGCATAATTTAAACACATTTAATTTCATCATACACTGTCAGTATAACTGCAACGTGACGAAAGAAAGCGCGGTACTAAATTAACTGAATCGCGATGTAAAACACACCGCTTTAAAATCTCATTTTCAATACTCGTTAAAAAATAACGCTAGTCCTATTATGTGCAAAAATAGCAAGGTATGCTGATTTCTACACTGCACCAACAAAAATTTGAGATCAAAGTCATCCCATTGAGTGCTATGACTAAATATTTATAGACAGGCCACCGAAGGTTTGCAATTCTTACCACCCACTTCAACAACGATAATTAGAATTCAACTACTTGTGAAATGATATTCCAGGTTCTTTCCTCTCTTGCCTATTTTCGCAACCATATGCAACACAGATGACATTATTAAACACTTATAACATTACAAAGTGAAAATAATCACAGCATCTAACACAATGTGAACTTCGCATTTGTTTGGGATCGCAATATCGCCGCTGCCGCCACTGCGCTTGCTCGAGAGTTTAGAGCCGGCTTCACAGATTTAACGTCACTTCTCCTCATATATTTCCTTAGTCCATGGTCACTGCCTGACCATAACTGCCTTCGTCTTCCAGTCTCTTGCTGGAATTCTCGATGATATCATTTGAAATAGAGCGGCCTTCTTCTTTACACGCCACAACACTAATAAGTTGTACCACATCGCCGAGGCGGTTTCCTTATTCTTTTGGGCAATGTCTTAATTTCCACACTCCCAACTGCAGTGCTTTCTTCCAAGTTATCTTGACCTTCTGATTCAGCATAGTCTGATGGAGATGATTTCAATAATTCTGGTTTGCCTGTTCCTGTCAATTGTCCTTCTTGACCAGACACCCCCACTGAAATACTTCTTTCTTCATATTTATTATAACTAAGTCCATCAACCACGCTAGATTTCATTTTATTCATATCTGCGCTATATATATGACCGAGTCTTCGGTGCCACGTATAACAATCAGTTAACACAAGAGCAGCCAATAACTGTAATCACTTTTCATGTTATGTTTTACCTTCAACTTGTAAACACCACAAATAATTTCTCCTATAGCTACCAATTCAACGTTCATCTCGTATTAGGTGCAAAACAAATTCTGTGAATCGAAATGAACTTTATTGCCGTTTTTATGAGATCACTCACTGATAAGAGGTTTAGTCGTCAGACTTGGCACGCACAATGCATTTTTC
>JARYHS010000046.1:0-10857 GCA_031002005.1 Vandiemenella viatica | reverse complement strand
AAAGCTTCCTTCAGACTTCAAAGAGACTAAATTCATAGCATCTTGAAACCAAAGAAACCAGCACAGATTCCCATGACCCTCTTCACCCTCCTCCTGTCTTGCAATGAATCCATTCCAGCTCTTTTATCATATCTGTAACTTATTGCATTCCGTGGTAATTTCCTGAAACAAATCTTGCAGGCCTTTTTTGCACCCTCTCCAACTCCTGTATGTGATACTCAAAATGTGGGTCCCATTCTACACTACCATATTCAAGCAATGATCTGACCAAAGTTTTGTAACCCAACTGCTTTACTTCTCTCATACATCCCCTCATCACTCTCTCCAAGAAGTGCAGAATTTTGAAACCTTTTCCTACTACCTGCCCTTTATCCTGAACAAAAATCACTTGATATTTTCAAATCAGATTGTAATTATATAAAAATCATTCAGTTATCTGAATATATAGGCCTACACTAAACAGTTTTTGCTGCCCAATTTTAATGTTTTCAGTTTACATTTTGAATCATTTGTTTCAGCTACCACAATTTGCTGAGAACACGTTACCAGTACCCTGTGTATCATCAGTCATACAAAATGTCCACTGCAATAAGTAAGTGGTACAACTCAACTACTGCAAGAGATGATATTGAAAGGGGTATGAAACTATTAATATTTGATGGTGGTTCGACTGCAGCGCTTGTTGAACTTTTTTGTAGAGGAGTGGTAAGAGTTAAACAATTGTACCTTTGGCATTGTATGTATTATTCTTGTCTGTTTAGGTAGCCAGATAGAGAAAATATTCTGATTTTTGAGGCAATCATATGGCAATGATTCAGATGTGTCATTATATCTTGTCATCCTATATTTAATATTTATTTTTCATTCCCAAGAACTAAACATTATTGCAGTAGTAATCAGTATTGGTAAAATAGAAAACCACTGAAAGAGGGCTGAAATGTAGTTCAGAGGTTGTAATAGTAATATAATGTGCATTTAAACTGCATTGAATATGAAAAAATAATCCTTGCCAGGTAACCTAGATATTTTAGAAGCTTAAACTAAACTTTATTTTTGTTTGTGGAATCACGTGAGAACATTGTGAGGCTGTGTAGTTATCAGCATCAGTGCCCTTTGAGGTTATTGGAACATTGGCTACTTTTCCAGATGATAATGATAGATTGGATGGCATTTGCTGTGAGAAGTTTAACTCATGTGAGATCTAATACTACCATGTAAGCTGACTTTATCTCTCTGCTACTTATTGAATCAAATGTGGATATCATTGTCATCATCATCATCCTTCTTGATTTGGTCTATCCATTTCTTTTTGGGCCTTCCCACACATCTTTTAACTTTGATGTTCATATTAAAGAAGGCCTCTGCTCTTCTTTCTTCCTCCATCCTTTGGACATGTCCATACCACTGCGAGAACACTGTATGGATTTTTCCGCACTGATGTTTTTACCGGCCTCTGCACTATTGTTTGTGGAATCACAGTGAGAACATTGTGAGGCTGTGTAGTTATCAGCATCAGTGCCCTTTGAGGTTATTGGAACATTGGCTACTTTTCCAGATGATAATGATAGATTGGATGGCATTTGCTGTGAGAAGTTTAACTCATGTGAGATCTAATACTACCATGTAAGCTGACTTTATCTCTCTGCTACTTATTGAATCAAATGTGGATATCATTGTCATCATCATCATCCTTCTTGATTTGGTCTATCCATTTCTTTTTGGGCCTTCCCACACATCTTTTAACTTTGATGTTCATATTAAAGAAGGCCTCTGCTCTTCTTTCTTCCTCCATCCTTTGGACATGTCCATACCACTGCGAGAACACTGTATGGATTTTTCCGCACTGATGTTTTTACCGGCCTCTGCACTATTGATTTCATTCCTCACTTTGTCATTTCATGTTCTCTGCAGCATGGTATGCAAAAACTTCATTTCAGAGGCTTGAAGTCTACTATTGTCTCTTCTGGACAGGGTACATGTTTTCAGTGCATAAATTAGTATGGGGGTGTAATAGGTTTTGAATAGTGTACATTTGCACTTTCTGGGAACTTTGTTGTCTCACAATAGAGTTCTCACCTGGTTATAGAAGACTGCTGCATTATAATTCCTTTTGTAATTCACTTTTACTGATATTATCTTTACTTAGAGTACTGCCAAGATATTTGAACTAGTCAACATTTTGTAATTGTTGGTTGTTTAGGTAAATCTTCACATTGGAAGTCCCTGTACCTGTTGCCATGACCACCGTCTTACTCTCTCCGATTTTCAGTCCATACTCCTCAACAATTTGTTCCAAGCCTCCAGCTTGCCTTGCACCGCTTCTGCATTTTCACCCAAAATCATGACAGCATCAGCAAAGACTAGGGCTTTTGTTTCTTTCCCATACAATTCTTTGAAATTCTTCAAGATGTCATCCATCACAGCAATGAAGAGTAGGGATGACTGAGCACTGCCCTGTTGTACTCCTCTTCTTGTCTCAGACCACTTGCTCTCTCCGTTGCCTATTAGCACATAGGCTTTTGTGTTTCCATACAGCATTTTGATCTTGCTGATTAAGGATCCTGGTACATTTCTTCGTTCTAGGCAATCCCAAATTTTTGCTCTTGCTATGCTATTATAGGCCTTTTTGATGTCAAGGAAGACCATGATGATTTTCTTAACACTTTGTAAATGTTTTTCAGTGAACATTCTTGCTGCATAGATCTAGTCTTTAGTACTTCTTCCTGGCATGAAACCATGTTGCTTATCCTGTAATAAGATTTCCAGATGTCTTCGTAACCTTTTCTCAATCACTTTTTCCAAGATCTTCAATTCATGGGAAAGAGTGTGATTCCACGATAATTACCACACTTTTTTTCTGTTGCCCTGTTTAAATGTGGGTATCTTACATCCTTAGACCAATCCTCTGGGATCTAATTGTCCTTCCAAATGGCATTTAACACCCTGTACAACCACTGGATCCCATTCACCCCAGCTGCTTTTATCATGTCTGATTTAACCTCATTGTAACCACTTGATTTACCTTTCTTTATGGATTTCTTGGCAGTTTCCACTTAAGACCAGGTTATTGGGGGTTCTGCATGTTGCATGGCTTCTGTCTCAGTAAACTCTTTTAAATCCCTGGAATTTGTATTCACTGCAAAACCATTTAACAGTTTATCAAAATACTGTCCCATTTCTTCCCTGATCTTTCCTATATTCCTTATCACTACTCCCTCATTATCCTCTAATGCTTTCACTGATTCTTGCTGTCCTCTCATATTTTTAATTGTTTTGTGTAGCAGCTTTCTATTTCCATTAGCATCTTCTTCAAGTTTCAAGGAAAATTCCGCCCATTTCTTTTTCTCATTCTCAATTATTCGTTTGACCATAAGTTTGTGTTCTCTATACACCTGAGCCAGTGATCTAATCTTTTCCTCATCTCTCTGCGTATCAAACTTCTGCTTTTCCAAGTCTAATAATCTCTTTGCCTTATTCCTCAGTTGAATAGATGTCTCTTGACATCCTTATTGCAGCAAGCACGATCCTTATTACCTGTCATACCACATACTTCCTTTGCCTCTTGAACAAGAGTGTTCTTGAATTCCTCCCACTCTTCCTGCCCACCTTGGTCTCATTTTTGGGAACTTTTGCCCGGATTCTTCTTTGATACTCTTCCTGCTTCTGAGTTTTCTCCAGTTCCCATTCCTTAATTTTAGATATTTCTCATCCTTTTGTATTGCACTATTTAATTCCTGTTATCACAGATGCAACTAATCTATTGTCACTGTCTAAACTCTCACTAGGAATTTACTTTGACATCCGTAACTTGCCTTCCTGTCTCCTCCATTGTTATAACGAGGTCAATCATAGTTTTGTATTTTCCATCCCAACTGTATCTGGTTACTTTGTGGCTGTCTCTCATCTTTAACCAGGTGTTCTGTATTTGTAGGTTATTTTGACAGCATAGATCAATCAGGTCTTCTCCCTCTGCATTTATGTTACCATATCTAAATGGTCCTATCATCTTTTCCACACCAATCCTATTCCACCCTACCTAGGCATTCAAGTCCCCTATTATTAAGATGTTCTCCTTATCCAGCTGGTTTTCGAGCTGTTCCAAAAATCTCTGCTTTCCCTCAGATGTACATCCTGTTTAAGGTGCATATACCTGCAAAAGTGTTATTACTGTATCATTTGAAGGTATGAGGTGTATTCCAAAACTAAGGTCCGTTTGGTCATACTAAAAACATCGTTCATGAGACAAGGTTTTTATTGTAATATGTAATTGTAATACATATGTAATATGTGACTACATATCTAATTCACTTTTCCACATAATCGCCGTTCACATCTATACACTTTCTGTAACGCTGCACCAGCTCCTTTAACCCCTTGGCAAATGTGTCTGCCGCCTGGGGCCCGAACCAGATGGTAACGCTCGTCTTGAGTTTATCATCGGTTTCAAATTGTTGTCCACAGTCTCACTGTTTCAAATGCAGAAAGAGGAAATAGTCACTTGGTGCATGATCTGGACTGTATGGAGGGAGGTCAAGGAGTTCCCAACGAAACTGGTATCCAGGATTTGTTGGTGGGCCATTTCTCACCTGAAGAGTCCAGATGGGACTTGGTTTCAGGGAGTACTCAGATAACTCTGACTGTGAAACAGTTATGGAGTTCACAAGGATTGTGAGAGTAAACATATTGAGCATGATGGGTGAGCAGTTAACCCTCAGCCTTACATGTGGCAGGATCCCGGTTCGAACCCCCGAATGAGTATCCAGATTTGGGTTTTCCATGGGTTCCCCAAATCACTCCAGGCCAATGCCGGGATACTTCCTTCAAGAGTCCATGGCCAAATTTCTTCCCATTCCTTGCCCCCGGTCCCATCCCACCTCTAATGACACCGACGTCGACGAGGCATTAAACCATAAGTAAAAAGAGAGAGAGCAATTGTATCAACAGGGCGGTATTGATTTTGAGATTAGATCAAATATGCATTTTTATTTCTATATATATATATATATATACATATATGAATATTGCAGTTACTGCAGTGATCTGTATGTTGTAGAGGATTATTTTCATACTAGCTTCGAGCCTGTCAAGAATGACGGTTTGAACACAATATTCTGACAGTTCATTTGTTTGCAGTTGGTTAATTATATGGAATTGTTATTACATAATGCTAATGGCCTTGGTTTTGTAATGTTCTACATATTTCACTTGCAGTTCACATAGCAATACAGTAGTAACTTCTGCTGAATTAATGACAATGGAAGTAGAGAACCAATAAAATTAAAAACAAATTAGGAAATCAAAAACTTTTGCTATCCATGTAATATCAGTTTTGTTCATGGTCTAGGCACAATTCAGCACGATATGTATGGAACTACTTTCACCCACATTAATTAATACCTTTAGTAACATGGCACTTATAAAACCAGTTTAAATGGTTTGTAAAACTGATTTCAGAGTGAATTATGCTGTAACAAAATTTGTCAGTTGTGATTCTGGTCAACTTAGCCTCAACCTCCACTAACATTGCATTCGAAAATCATAGCTTCTATTACCCTCATATGAATAATGACGGGCATCACCTATTCTGGAAAAGCTTGTATGGAAAAGCGAATAACGATCATTTTTAATGATATTTTCGTGATATGAATACCATACTGTGATTAGTTAATCGTAGTATTTTACTATGATTTATTTAAATAAATGCATTTTATTTTAAATGCCAGAAAGTGTAATATCTGAGTGATACAATCGCAATTCGCACATTTTGTGTAAACTTTCTCCGAGTTTTTAATAAACTTCATTGTTTATCTTCTGCCAAAAACATTCCTAGGTTTGGTTTTAATCTAATTTTTAACTGATACAGATAATATAACACAAACATGGATACTCTTCTCCTTGCATGAATTTCTGCATCTAGTTGTCGTAAATAAATAGAAAGCAACATCTAAATTTAAACGAACTTACCAATAGTAACTTTTGTAACGTATGATTGCCCTGCATTAATTTCTTTTATCACTGCTCTTCGTATGTTTATGCAGTTATTTCCGAAACAGAGTATTTCATTTTATCTGGCAACGCAGTTTCGTTATAGCAGAGACCATGAGAAACTAAAGTTTAGTTTCATTAGCGACCTGTTACTGAAAAATGCCCCTAGTTCCACACTTTTTCAACCGAAATAATTTTCCACATTTTAAAAAAAAAAAAAAAAAAAAAAAAGTTAGGAAAATCAGACATAATGCCTGTATTATGGCAATCAATTTCATAGCGGTTTTGTATTTATTAAACTGTGTAAATCTTATATATTATATATATATAAAAAATAGACGTGTTTTTTCCTATATTTCACTTTTCAGCCACCACTACCTAGCACAGATCACTGATGTTTGTGGGTGGAAGTAGCATGGAGTTTCCTGTCGTGCACAACGTTGGCCGAATGCCGATAGCTGTGGGGATGTGGGAGATATAATGATTAAAGTTGGTCAGTGCAGGGCGTTTTCATATTTCGACCAAAAATTCGTATCTCCGTATACTTCTCTTTCCTGCCACAACTACATAACATAGACCTTTGGTGTTTGTGTGTGGTAGTAGAATCGTCTTTCCTGTCGTGCACTATGGTTGTTAGATGTCGGTAGCTATGGGGGTGTGGGAGATATGGGGGTTGAAAGTGGTCGACCTGTGGCAATTTCATACTTCTGCCAAAGACAAAAGTGTCATGGTGTATCACTTTTCAGCGAAAACTATAGATCACAGATAACTGGCGTTTGTGTGTAGTAGTAGCACAGAGTCACCTTTCGATCACAACAGCGGCCGAATTTCAGAAACTGTGGTACTGTGGTAGATATGGTGGTTGTAAGTGGCCGACCAAGGATATTTTCGTATTTCGACTGTCTCCGCATATGTCACTTTTCTGCCACAACTACATAGCATAGAGCATTGGTGTTTGTGTTTGGTAGTAGAATCGTATCTCATGTAGTGCACTATGGTTGTTAGATGTCGGTAGCTATGGGGTGTGGGAGAATGGGGGTTGAAAGTGGTCGACCTGTGGCAATTTCATACTTCTGCCAAAGACAAAAGTGTCATGGTGTATCACTTTTCAGCGAAAACTATAGATCACAGATAACTGGCGTTTGTGTGTAGTAGTAGCACAGAGTCACCTTTCGATCACAACAGCGGCCGAATTTCAGAAACTGTGGTACTGTGGTAGATATGGTGGTTGTAAGTGGCCGACCAAGGATATTTTCGTATTTCGACTGTCTCCGCATATGTCACTTTTCTGCCACAACTACATAGCATAGAGCATTGGTGTTTGTGTTTGGTAGTAGAATCGTATCTCATGTAGTGCACTATGGTTGTTAGATGTCGGTAGCTATGGGGGTGTGGGAGATATGGGGGTTGAAAGTGGTCGACCTGTGGCAATTTCATACTTCTGCCAAAGACAAAAGTGTCATGGTGTATCACTTTTCAGCGAAAACTATCGATCACAGATATCTGGCGTTTGTGTGTGTAGTAGCACAGAGTCACCTTTCGATCACAACAGCGGCCGAATTTCAGAAACTGTGGTTGTGTGGGAGATATGGTGGTTGTAAGTGGCCGACCAAGGATTTTCGTATTTCGACGAAAGGCATGTGTCTCCGCAGATTTCACTTTTCTGCCACAACTACATAGCATAGAGCATTGGTGTTTATGTGTGGTAGTAGAATCGTGTCTGTTGTCGTGCACTATGGTTGTTAGATGTCTGTAGATGGGTGTGGAAGATATGGGGGATGAAAATGGTCGACCTGGTATATATTTAGAATTAGACGAGTGTGTGTCTCTGTATTTGTCATTGTTCGCCGTAGAACAGTTTCTTAATTCAAAAGAATGTATTTTAAGTATTATTTTGAAGTTTCTAGCGCAAAGCACTGGTTTTTGTGTGGCTGAAAAATTATAAAAAAGAGTGGTTAAGTATCAAAACGCAACATATAAAGATGAAAAATGCCAGTATGTAAAAGTGAAAATTTGCAATTTCGATTCGTATCTTTGGCTTTTATAAATAAAAGTTTACGTATAACTGTTTAAGGGGAAGCATGGTGCGTTGCATAAGTTGAAATTTATAAATAAGAGTGTCCGTATAGCAGAAAAATTAAAAAATGATGTATGGAAATTAAAAAAAAAATAAAGAAAAATTCCATTGGGAATCTCGAATTCTATTTGGATAGTATCTTTAATTTTTATAAATAAAAGTGTTTGTATAACAGAAAACTTAAAAAATGAATAAAGACGTCTGCAATGAAAAAATATATTTGTTGACTTTTATAAATAATGATGTGCATATAAAAGAAAAATTAAATAATGAATAGTGTAGCATGAAAATTTAAAATACAACGATAAAAAAATAAAAAGTGTAAAGGAGCATATTTGTTTCTCTGATCATTCTTTGACTTTTTCAAATTAAAGTGTACATATAACAGAAAAGTTGGGAAGTGAATAGTGAAGTGTGGAAATAAATATATATCAGTTGACATTTATATATAACAGTGTACATACAACAGAAAAATTAAAATGTTAATAGTGAAGTGTGATAAGTGAAAATATAAAGACAAAAACGCCCAAGTGGAAAAGGAATTTTTGCGATGCCGATCGTATCTTTGCCTTTCCTACATACAAGCATATGCATAGTATATAAGAAGAAATGTGACGAGCATGGATCTCTTGACTTTAATAAATAAAAGTGTATGTATAACAGAAAATTTAAAAATTAAATAGTGAAGTGTTAAAAGTAAAAATATAATAATAAAAAAGTGCATAGGTAAAACATGGTGTTCAGAAACCATTCTGAGGAAGAAAGATACGTGACTGTTGTGGCCGATTTCCGACATTATGAGGTGAATTGTATGCGTAACAGAAAAACCGAATAGTAAAGTGTAAAAATTCAAAATATAAAAATGCCAAAACGTAAAAGAGAATATCTGCATTCTCGAATAGTATCGCAAAGGCGAAAGATTGTGAGGGAAAGTGAAACTGAGCAGGAAAGAGAAGCACATCTAACACTGCGGCGAGAAAATCATCGATGGAACAGAGGTATTCAGGCAGAGGAACGACGTGAAAATGTAATATGATACATGGACCATGTGGAGTACTTAACATGCGATCACCATGCATGAAAGATAACAGGTGCTCAAAGCGGTATCCCAAACCATTTTTAAACGAAACACAAACCAGTGAAGATGGTTATCCAAAATACAGACATTGACAACCGAGTGAAGGAGGATTCACGGCGAAAATCAAGCTGAGAAATGATCTAGAAGTAGAAATTGACAATCGGTGGGTAGTGCCATACAATCCACTATTATCGAGGATGTTTCAAGCTCATATCAACGTAGAATATTGCAGTTCTGTCAAGTCAATTAAATATGTGTGTAAATATATTAACAAAGGAAGTGATATGGCTGTCTTTGGAGTAACAAATGAAAACAAAAATGATGAAATTTTGCGATATCAAATGGGACCATATATCAATAGTAATGAGGCCGTTTGGCGTATATTAGGTTTTCCGATTCATGGCAGAGATCCAGCAGTTGTTCATCTAGCAGTCCATCTTGAGAACGGACAACGAGTGTATTTTACAAGTCAAACCGCACAAAGAGTTGCAAACCATCCCGCCAATACAACCCTGACTGCATTTTTTTAATTGTGCCAAAATGACCCATTTGCAACAACACTTTTCTATGCTGAAGTTCCCAATTATTACATATGGGACGCGTCAAGAAAAATATTCAAACGACGGAAGAGAGGAATTCCTGTACAAGGATTTGAAGGAATATTCAAAGGTAATGCTATATGTCGAGTATACACGGTTTATCCAAAAAACGCTGAATGTTTTTACTTACGTCTACTACTTCACGAAATATGTGGACCAACATCATTTGAATATCTTCGAGCAGTAGACGGTTACATTTGTGAAACGTACCGGGAGGCATGTCAGCATCGCGGTCTATTAGAAAGTGACAATCATTGGGAACAAGCAATGAGAGAGGCCGCACAAATAGCAAGATCGGATCAAGTACGAGAGCTTTTTGTAATAATTCTAACAGCATGTAATCCCTCAAACCCTAATATACTATGGATGAAATATCGCGATAGCATGAGTGACGACATTTTAAACAGAGTGAGGAGAGACAATCCGGATTTGGATGTTACTTTCAATGAACATATTTACAATGAAGCACTGATAATGTTAGAGAATTGATGTTAGCGATGAGCAATCAAACTTTAATTCAACTTGGATTACAGTCTCCCGTAAGAAGAGAGTTAGACGTAGTTAGTTCACAATTGACGAAAGAGCTCAGTTATAATATAAGAGAATTGGATCGTTACATCAAAGATAATGAACCGAAATTAACACAAACACAACACATTATTTACGACAAAATCATTAATCGTGCTGAAACAGATGAAGGAGGAACAATCTTTTTAGATGCACCAGGAGGAACTGGTAAAACGTTTCTTATTAATTTGATCTTAGCTAAAATTAGACTGAAAAAGCAAATCGCATTAGCATTGGCATCATCTGGAATCGCTGAAACGTTAATGGAAGGCGGGAAAACGGCACATTCTGCGTTAAAATTACCGTTAAATGTAGCAGAGCAAGAGAATCCTGTCTGTGATATAACCCGGTCTTCTGTACGCGGTCAGATTTTATTGCGCTGCAAAATTATAATATGGGATGAATGTACAATGGCCCACAGAAAGTCAATCGAAGCGCTAGATAAAACATTACAGGATCTTCGGACACAAGTCTGATGGGAGGAATTTTATTGCTACTATCAGGAGATTTTCGACAGACATCGCCGGTAATTCCAAAATCAACATCGGCTG
>JARYHS010000045.1:0-10888 GCA_031002005.1 Vandiemenella viatica | reverse complement strand
TAGGAGCTATTTCTAAAACCAGAGAAATCACCGACCAATGATGGTTTAAATTTTAAATTAATTTCCTTAAAAAATATATTTTTCTTCTGGAATCATCCCTAGAAAATAGAGTATACAGCTTTATTTTGTGTGTTACATGTGATGTATTGAAATTTGCTTTCCTTAATTTTAAAAGAGGTCAGCTATATTAACACAGCTGTCCTGCCACTAATGACCTTAACGTCGGTGAGGTGTAAAGGCATAAATAATTAAAAAAACACAGCTGTCCTTTTTGCAAATATACAGTTTTTTTTTTTTTCAAATTCATAGGATGTTCGGAATATCATAAGTGTAGGATTTAAGCTCAGACGGTAACTAAAATAAACAAGAAGTATACGTATGGAAAGGTATTATGGTACTGATATATTCACTATCCCAATAAAAAAACAGCAGTATCAAAAAAGGAAACATATAATGAGACCATGTGATAGGGCGTGGTAGGCCAAGAGGATGATATCCAATATCGCGTGGGCAGACACAGCTGACGCGCAAGGCTAAACTATCTGGTGAGCAGCTGATTGTTGGGCTGTGTGGAAAAAACATGCCAAGAAATATGGAGAATACTGATTGCTGACAGTTGCATATCTGATATATTAATCTGCTTGTTAAAAATGTGTAACTACATTGAACGCTGTTGAGAGACTAAAGTAGGTGGGTAAAATTTTAACCTCAGAGGCTAATAAATATCGCAGGCTGTTTTCTTTCATCAAATATATATGTTTTGTTATTAGTGTATGGGAGGTAGGGATAAGAGAATATCACTTTAATCAGAGAAATGTTTATTCTGAGTATTATTGTAAAGAATTATCACTTCACTCATGTAAGCTCCTCCATGTCTGAGTGACTGTTTTCTTCACTCTGCTTGCCTGTGTTATCCTCAAACAAGAATGTCTTTAAGGTAACTTAATTCAATACTTGTCACATGAATTTTATAAAATTCTGTTGATAGTATCACCAGGCATACTTCCAAATATCATTAAATTCTCTACAAGATTACCGTTGTCATCAGCACTTACAAACTATTCTGTATACCTGAATATTATCGTCTATTCACACTTCCCTTTAAAGTCAACTAATGCACATTTATCATTCAACTGTATTTTCAGAAATAGCTTCATGTTTGGGATGGAAAAAAACTTGAATTAATTACTAGTTGAAATGGAGAATCCCCTCACTAGCAACACCTATGCTATTAAAACTGCAGACTTGACCCCATCATTACTGGAGGTGGAATCCCTAACTGATTTAGCTAACAACTCAGGAAGTACTCCTTCTACTTAAGTGTAAACCATGCCTAGTGAAACTCCACCTACCAGTGGTGTCCACAGGCACAACTATCAAGATAGAATCAATGTCTTTCTCATGTAGCCCCTCAGTCTTCATTTTTACCCACCACACAGTGTAGTTCAGCTGTGGCCAATCATAGCGACACAAGACTGCTTGAGTTCGACCGTAGTATGCTGCAGCTCCTTCATTTACTTCGTCAGGTCGCTCTCTATCTATGTTCCTATCAGTACTATCAGGTGCACCTCTGATTATCACTACTCTATCCTCTTCAGTGTAATCCCTGCACAGTGGTCCTATGTCATCTGCCTCTTGCCCTAACATTGCATAGGTTTGAAAATACTATTAACCTGGTAACCTTTGCCTAACTGATCCTGAGGACAGGTATGTAATCGTTTTAGGATGCTTCTCTTACCTTTTACATTGAAAATGTATGCATAATGAATAATCTAAATTTGTGGTGTAATTTATTTCCATAATTTTCTAAGAGTGGTGATATATGAATTGCTGTGTTTAAAAGTATAATTTATGAGCATACAGGTCATGTAGTCAAATACGACTTTGCATAATATATAATTTGTATTTACTTTTTGTTTATAAGAGTTATTTATGCTGTTGTATTTGCATGCTCTGGTGTGTATTTTTTTTACAGTTTCATAGGATTTTTTTTCTTCCTAAACCAGTCATTTCACATATTATTAATATTTCATTTATAACACCGGGCTAATAGAATAATCATTTTATTTCTTGCTGCAGTTACACATATCGGTTTTGTGATGCTATTTTCATTGCTGTAGAATCATTATAGGATATGCTCTGCAGTGCTGAATTTAATTTTATTCAAGTTAACGATGTATAGCTGTGATCATTAAAAGAAATCTATCCTATTTTGATCACTTTGAGTGCCAGTAATATACCACGGCCTATAAATAAGCAAACTAGGATAAATCTACAAGGATGTAGTAGTTTATTTCAGTTAGAAAAATCTCAACTTTTCACTAACTACTCTACATTTATTTTCTATATATAATCTTTATAGAAATAAATATTTCTTTACTATTATATAATTCATGAGATTCATTTTTAAGCATATCTGTTCCATATTTCATACCTTTGGGTATTGTGATAAGATTATTTTTTCCTACCTTTGCATGAACTGCTGTATGAGTGCAGTGCTACCAATCTAGGGCAGAGAGAAAACAAACAGGACAATCTAGGATTTTTGTGCTGGGAAATATCAATTCATATTTTTTTGACTTTTTAAATTCTGTATTAAGTTTGTATCATTGAAATAACTCTGAAATTCCATTATTTTACTCTTTAAACAATAATACAAATTTCTCAAAAATTACATAAGAAATGATTTCAGAAATTAGTGATATATTCAGTACTCACAAATTTTTCTTTGTTTTTAACAGATAAATGCAATCTTCACTAACTCAAATTTTCTTTCAAAACTTACTAATCGAAAATTTCACCAAACCTTTTTCTCATTTATTACTATTAAATCCTCTCTTCTTGTAGGGATTGATTGCGCCACAATCTTTATCCTTGTTTGGAAGAGATCCAACATCCTATGTGTCTTGTATGTACTGATACACCAGCTTTTACTTTCTCATACTGATTATCTGGTTACAACTTCTTGCATATTGTAACAAACAGAATCTCTTGATGGATCATTTTAAACTGGTTTTTCAGTTTATATATTTGTACTTTAGTTACAGGCTTCTTTACTGTGGTGTAATTAAATATATTGTATAACCAGAGCCTTTCAATGGATGCCATAAAATATTACAGGCATTATGAATTGCTCTGAAGTATTAATTGTTTTGATAAATTAGCATCCTGACTCTGAAAAATAATGTGATTGTTCTTGATGGTGTAAGCTCTTTCTGTTCATTAATCTTTTTGTTGATGGCCACAATTTAGTATGGCATATAGGTATTCAACTGTAATAAAAGTTGACAGTAAAAACATTTATTAATAATAGTTTGAATTTGTATTTCCAGCATGTCACCAAAGATTATATCTACAGCAGAGCTTTATTAAACACTGAAAAACGCTGGTTATTGCTTAAATTAGTGCCTGCATAATAATTACATAATACTTATAGGCTACAGTTTATGAACTAAAGTTTATTGAACTCATTGAGCGCTAAAACGCCACTTATGAAAGATGACAGGACAGTCTAGAACAATATTTTAGATCTTTAACAATACACTGACTAGACACTAAAAAAACAATACTTTTAATTTATTAAATTATAGTATACTACTTAAAATGTGCCACAAGTTCATAAATTTTTTGAGGCTTATTGGACATCATAAACAAGGTGAAACCAGATCTCATGGAAGTGCTGTCTCTTAATAAATGCTCAAATAGCCTTAAATTTAAGCAAGTCAAGATATTTATTTTTCCATTACAAAGTGCTTCTCTAAACTTTTTTTCTCTTTAAGTTAATAGGTATGCATCATATATTTGTATCTTATTAAATATATTTTTTTTACCAATTCCCAGACCCACAATATCTGTGGTGTGTTAAAAAAGGGTAAAATATTTTAGGAGGTGACTTTATACATCAAAATAAGTATTAAACATCTGAATCCAAATGCATACTTTTGGAGTTAGCAACAAGTCCTCAATTTGATGCTCATTCAAGGCAATACATGTCTACGTCCTTTGACACAAGGAATCGCGCACTCTTTGAAACTCTCCTGGTTGCTCCTGTACGTAATGACATGCATTGAAGATGTACAGTACCAACCAAGAACTGTGCGTGATTCCTTCTACCGAAGGGCTGAAGCATGCATCGCCCTACATGGGCATCACATTGCAGACCTGTTAAATACTCGGAATGTATGCATTTGCAAACAAATACTTATTACACATTTTTGTCTTATTTTGATGGATATTATCACCTTATACAAAATTTATAACCTTCTTTTCTTAATTCCCTGTATTCCTTGAAGATGGCTATTAGAATGTCATATTTGAAACCATTTAACATTTATTGCTACTCTAGACTCATTCATTATATCATTATTACTTTACCTTTTATCATTGTTTTGAATTTCTTTATCATCTATGACAGTCATGTCATGGACACAGCCCGCGGACGCATCCGGCCCTCGGGCCCTATCAATACGGCCCGCGATCGCAATGTGACACAGAAAGAAGAATTCAATTAAATAAATAAAATGTTATAATAATTCATTACTTTTTTTTATTTGAATCTGGCTCACCTACACATTCTAAATTTAATCTACGGCCCTCTGCAGAATTGAGTTTGACACTTATGATCTATAATGAAACCCATTGTATTTTAGACTTACCGGTACGTATGTTCAGCTATTATAATTGTTTTGAGATTATGTCTGTCAGTTTCTCTACTAGTCTCGAACATTGTATTTGTTTTTGGTATATTATATACACTGTGATCCTTCTGTTTTTTTTTTATTTGTCCTTTTGTAAAGAAACTGAAAATTCTCATATCTTTTTTAAGGTCAAAAGCTAAATTGCAACAGAAAATTGTAATTCAGAACTGTATAAAGGTGGATGGTAGTATGGAGGACAAGTCTTCAAATAGGCAAACAATTACAAGTGGACTTTTAATTGAATCTGATGAGAGTGATGTAAACACATTTCATGAGATGAATTACAGCACCAAATCAGTTGCCAGGCCTGTGCAGTATACATGTGTCTTGTGCCTGAATCTCTTAAATTCACGGGATTCATTGATAAGACATGTATACAGTCATAACCTATGTGTAAGGATACCATCTAGGATTTGCAAACACTGTGGTGAGCTTTGTTATCTTGGTCCTCTCTAATCAGAACATGTATTTCACCACATCTCCACTATTTGCCCTCCATTATTTGTCTGTGAATATTGTTCTGAAGTATTTGAAGATCTTGCCACGCTACAGATTCACAAAAATACCAACAGAACTTCACAAAAAAGGTAAGATGATTTTATTGCCGTACTACTTTGTTCCTGTCATATTTATTGAAACAGTAAAGAGTTTAATTAGAGTAAACTAAAAGCTGGCAATAAAATGGAAGTCTATTGTGATTAACACTGATTGAATACATGTATCAACCTAACAATTAGAATTAGAAATGGATAAATGTACTGTTTGTTTATTAGTGGTTATATGATTGGAATTCATTTATTTGATGAAGCCTCTATTAAAATATAATAAATTGGAATATGGAAGTAAGTAAGTAATTTGGGAAGAGATAAATGAATAATGCAGGCTAGTTAAGTAATTTGACAATCACCGTAATTTCAAAATGTGACTGGATACATTGGGATTTAACATTGTTTCTGTAGGAGTAGTATTAACCCTTTGACTGCTGTAGACGCGATAACGCGCGAGGATTCTACTGCGCCCAGGTGCTCAGACGGGTTAACGCGCGACCTTGCTCCTTCGCGCACGTGCTCTGGACGTATATACACGCGCCGCCTTGCCGCCCTGTCTGTGCTCTGCACGCGTTAAGATGTCCGACCGCTTGGGTCCCTGTGTGCTCTGGACGCGTTATCGCGCAAGCCACTTAGCGACCATGTCAGGTAGCCGTATTCCCACCCCAGCTGGTTAATTGCTGCAGTTGCGATCTTATTTGAGTTGCTATTTTCATTGTAGTTTTACCTGAGAAAATGGATCGCCGTCGTGCTTGTACAAAGGAAGAAATCGTTGAGATTGTTACTAGAAACGATATGGAAGATAGTGAAGACCCTTCAATACGATCTCGAAGTAATAGTCCTAAGTCTTGTACATCTGCTAGTGGAATACGACCGTCTGTCTCCACAAGAGGTAAACATTTTTAGTATCTGAAGCTTCTTATAGCGAGAGCTAAATGTGCAGTAAAAGAGGACACTTTAGTGACAGCTTTGACTGGTAGAAAAGTGATTCTCGTCCTTTTGTGCATGTGATAGACGATTCAGCTGCAGGACACAATATGGATTGGGTCAAAATTCCCGCATTCTATCATTTTTCGGAATATTTTTAATAGAAGATCTTATGAAATCTGTAGCTGAAGGAACCTATGATTTTATTTATATACCAAGACAAATACGCCAGAATCAGTTCACTCTAGATTTTCAAGGTGGAAGGATTTACTGGGAGACATTTTCGAAATATTATTCACATTAAAAATTCAAAGGAGAGCACGCTAACTCGTAGATGCGCTGGATGTTCAGAAAAGAAAGTGCGTCGAGAAATCAGGTACAAACACAGAACATGCAATGTTCAGTAATACTGTGCGTTGTGCCATGTTTGGAGGCTTGTTACACGAAAAACATTTATTAACCATGGGTAACTACACTGTAACAATTACATTACATTTATACGCCTCTAAAACTAAGTGTAATACAAAAAAAAGAAAAAAAAATATTTTTAACTTCGCCAGTGACGGTCTAAAGCCCAGAACCAAAAGAAGGATGGAAAATATATGCAGAGTTTTTGAAAGACATTCGAACACTTAACTTAGAAATTTTCTCCTGATGAATTACTACGCTAACAAACAAACATTTCAGTTTCTGTAATATCTGTTTACCATATGAAGTACCTCTATGTTTGTCTACACGGACATTCACTTTTAGGGGAGCTTTATATTGAAAAACCTTAGATGTCACAGTAACTACATTTATATTGTATCTGGGTTTCAAAACGCAAAGCTAAAACGGAAAGCCATCACACACAACGCTTCACAAATATTCAGCACAGAGCAGTCCTGGCCGCGTGCCGTACTCAGCAGGGCAGGTATCGGCTGATCGTGCCCTCTCAGCGCAGGTAGTCGGCTTATAAGATAACAAAGGAGCACGCAGCGAGGTCTCTGCCGGTCAATATCTAGCAGTTAAAGGGTTAATAAGTGATTGGTAGGCTTTATATATTATTATTTAATTGTATGAGGTCAACAAATAACAATTGTAAATGGTACACAAAGTAGTAAATTGTTAAAATTGACATTCTGCTTAATAATGTGCCTGGGTATGTATAACTAAAGTGCACTAAAGAATACATTTCCAATTATAAGAATATTTTCGTCTGCAATAGCAAAATAAAAATCACTGCAATTATTACATAATGACCTTTTACAAATAATGAATTTAGATGTTATACTTTATTTTTTCTTGCAATATAATTTCGTGGGCACGCTGTCGGATTATGTAGGCGAAAGACGAGCTTTCGATGACGAACTCTTCAGACCTAATTCTCACGCTGTGATGGTCAGAGCTACAATGCCAGTCTCTGGCGCTGACGCCATCTTTCATATGCTAGCGCCCCAGCCATCCGCGCTCTGTAGTTCCCACCAACCGCGGCTCTGTATTGCGCCTGCAACCCTGGGTGGCCAATCTTGACTCTGTCCTTTTGTCTGAAAAGAGGTTGTCTTAGCAAGGACGTCACTAAGCCACAGACCCAAGTGTCTATTAATAATGTCATTGTTCAGCCCTAATGACTGAATCCCGTAGAAAAACACTTTGCCAGCACTTTCACACTGCCAAAGTCCATTTTGTGGCTATTTACATTTTGTAGACATCGAAAGTCGCTGAAAGCTCGTCTTTCATTTATACTATCCGGCAGCGAAACTGCGGATATTATATTGCAGCGACATGCCCAGAAAGTCTTCGTTCTTCTTATTTTCAACCAGAAGGTTACCAGTAAATGTCTGTGATATTTTATTGACTGTATCTAAACCTCTGATAATGTGCTGGTTAAAAGAAATGGAATGTCACAAACTCCCAGAAACTGTAGTCCTTTCATTTTTAAATAATAATATAATAATAATAATTTAAAAGCTACAGTCAGAACAGTTGCTGCCCTTCCATTCTTTTAAAATTTCTTTCATATTGCAGTGAATAATTCAATAGTGATTTGTTTTAATACTTGCTAATTGTTTTTATCTTCTTATCAGACTAGACAGTTGATAAAACCTATTAAGTTTTTTGTTTAAACACAATAACATTTAGCTATGTGACAAACCTGATTAGAAACCAAAAATACAAAGTTATAACAATCTTTTTAGCAACACCAGAAATATGATTTGATTTTCTGATGTCCACATTTCAACATTCAGAAATTATTACAGATACACTAGAAACTGCAAATTTAAATCTATGAATTATTTAAATAATAATTAAGATGACTAATATTACAAGTAAGAAGTTGGACTTGTTGTATTTCCCTGTTTTATTATGGTAATAATTAAAAACCATTGCACAAAAATTAGATGTTCTGATATGGCAGTGCAATTAATATAAAGTAATGATATATAAAATCATTTTTTGTGCTTTTATATAATTTTAATTTATTTCAATAATTATTTTATTATATACATGTAATAAGTTATTCTAAATTACTAATACTAAGAATAAAATAACTGATTTTCACATTGAGCAAATTGATAGCCCTTTTTAAATAATATTTTTGAATGACATTTTAAAAGAAAAAAGCAATTATGAAATATTAAATATTATGTATCTGTTATGATATATACTGTTCCTCTGCATATGGAACAAAACTACTGCCACATTAGCCAATAAGAAATCCCAAATTCTTTATAATGGACATCATCTTGATTATCAAAGGTATAAGTATGTCTACTAATTTAAGGGTTGCTGAGGGATGATAAATAAAATTACATTTCCAATATAAATTTTACAACTTCTAATTATTGTGCAAAAGAATTATATCTATTTGTCATAGATAGTGTGAAGTTATTTACTAAGAATGCGTTGTTACCAATTTTATGGGATTAACAGATTGTTTGATAATATCATTTCAATAATTGAATATGAAGTTGTCAAATCCATTGTCATCATCTTTTTGTATGCCTGAGCTTTTATAATTAATTATTTTTACTAGACCATGGTGAGTGTGTGGTAACGCTCTGCCCTGGCATTCGTGAGGCATTCTCCATCCAGCATTACAGAATATTTTTACCATGGTTTTTTGAATCACTTCAGATAATTACAAGGATGGTGTAACTGCTAGTCAGCTTGCGCGCGCATCAATAAAATGGTCTTTCTTTCCTTTTGATGAGATGTCGCCGCTATCTGGAACGCTCGGACTACTATTACCATGGAGGAAGGAATAATATGGAGACGACGCAAGAGACCTTTACCACGCATGGGAGTGAAGCAGGCCGGCGGAGGAGTGGGGGGGCATGGCCGAGTGGTGGGGGCCTTGACCGCTTCCCAACAAACACGGGGAATATGTACAAACACCTCAAGGGGACTCTAGGATAAACGTGACGCCGCAATCTGGTGATGGATTATTATGTAACTCGATGAGACAAATAAAAAATGAAGAATAAAATTTTTTGATATCCTTCTTAGTTTCGAAGATATTCTGTCTCAAATGTGAAATGATTTTGGTTGAAATTCAGAAGAAAAAATTATTCAAAGTCAAATTTTATGATGAATTTTTATTTAAAAGACGAGACAAATAAAAAATAAAGAGTAAAATTTTTCGATATTTCACCTAGTTCTCGAGATATACTGTCTCAAAAGTGAGATGTCTTGAGTTGAAATGCAGAAGAAAAATTTCGCAAAAGTCAAATTTAATGATGGATTCTTATGTAAAACGACAAAAAACTCGATAATAAGGAATAAATGTTTTCGATATCTTACTTAGTTTGGGGGATATACAACATCCAAATTGAGGGGTTTAGGTTTTGGATGCAGGCTGGACCAAAATTAATTCTGTCAAAGCCACAATGATTACATGGTTGACATGCAGAATGGATATTTCAGTTTTATTACTACCACTTGTGGTTAGTCTGAAATGTGTCCTAGACCAGAAAAAAGTAAGAGGACCCACTCTAGGGATGAGCAACCCAGACATTTTGTAGGCTGGTACCAGAAATAAAATGTTTATTCAGTCACCTTAATGAACATTCTCTTGATCAAGATGTGTTGTCTAATTTCACAGCCCTACTTATTAGGACAATTGTAAAAAAAATTATCTCTCACTTAGATTTAGATACGGGGGGGGGGGGGGGGAGAATGTTGTACAAAAAAAAAGAGACTTAATTAGAAACACATTCCCCAAATTGATTTTGTTCAAAGGCCAATAACTTCTTTATTTATGAAGCCCATTTTTATTTCTGCATCAACCTGTTTCGACATACAATAGATGAGAAAGATTTCAAAATCGGTAAAAATAGGTATAGACGTATTTACAAACAGAAACAAGTCTTATATGAAGCTTTAAAAATAACCTAAGTCAATGGCCTGAAATAGCTATTTAAAAAAATAATAAAACTCACAGCTTCTCACATAACAGTTAATTTCATCATCCATTGTCAGTATAATCAGCAACGTGACGAAAGAAATCGTAATAGTTAATTCACTGAATCGCGAAGTAAAACACGCCCCTTTAAATCTCATTTTAAACACTCGTTAAAATATAATTCTAGTCTATTATGTGCAAAATAGCAAGTTTGCTGATTTTCTACACTACACCAAGAAAAATTTGAGAACAAAGTCATCCCATTGAGAGCTATGACTAAATATTTATAGACGTGCTGCAAAGTTTGCGGTGTCTACCGCTCACTTCAACAA
>JARYHS010000044.1:0-15033 GCA_031002005.1 Vandiemenella viatica | reverse complement strand
TGTGTATGGGCAGCTATTGATGGCAGTCATTCGAACGAAGTGATGTGGCGGCTATAGTACCGATGGTCGAGGGTTCGAGTCCGGCCGAGGGCATAAGTGCTTAGGTTAGGCAATGGGCCTGTAGCCACTCAATGTATTTTATACACTCCTGGAAATTGAAATAAGAACACCGTGAATTCATTGTCCCAGGAATGGGAAACTTTATATACACATTCCTGGGGTCAGATACAATACACATGATCACACAGACAGAACCATAGGCACATAGACACAGGCAACAGAGCATGCACAATGTCGGCACTAGTACCGTGTATATCCTCCTTTCGCAGCAATGCAGGCTGCAATTCTCCCATGGATACGATCGTAGAGGTGCTGGATGTAGTCCTGTGGAACGGCATGCCAAGCCGTTTCCACCTGGCGCCTCAGCTGGACCAGCGATCGTGCTGGACGTACAGACCGCGTGAGACGACGTTTCATCCAGTCCTAAACATGCTCAATGGGGGACAGATCCGGAGATCTCGCTGGCCAGGGTAGTTGACTTACACCTTCTAGGTGGCACGGGATACATGTGGACGTGCATTGTCCTGTTGGAACAGCATGTTCCCTTGCCGATCTAGGAATGGTAGAACGATGGGTTCGATGACGGTTTGAATGTACCGTGCACTGTTCAGTGTCCCCTCGACGATCACCAGAGGTGTACGGCCTGTGTAGGAGATCGCTCCCCACACCATGATGCCGGGTGTTGGCCCTGTGTGCCTCGGTCGTATGCAGTCCTGATTGTGGCGCTCACCTGCACGGCGCCAAACACGCATACGACCATCATTGGCACCAAGGCAGAAGCGACTCTCATCACTGAAGACGACACGTCTCCATTCGTGCCTCCATACACGCCTGTCGCGACACCACTGGAGGCGGGCTGCACGATGTTGGGGCGTGAGTGGAAGACGACCTAACGGTGCGCGGGACCGTAGCCCAGCTTCATGGAGACGGTTGCGAATGGTCCTCTCTGATACCCCAGGAGCAACAGTGTCCCTAATTTGCCGGGAAGTGGCGGTGCGGTCCCCTACGGCACTGCGTAGGATGCGACGGTCTTGGCGTGCGTCCGTGCGTCGCTGCTGTCCGGACCCAGGTCGACGGGCACGTGCACCTTCCGCCGACCACTGGCGACAACATCGATGTACTGTGGAGACCTCGCGCCCCACATGTTGAGCAATTCGACGGTACGTCCACCCGGCCTCCCGCATGCCCACTATACGCCCTCGCTCAAAGTCCGTCAACTGCACATACGGTTCACGTACACGCTGTCGCGGCATGCTACCAGTGTTAAAGACTGAGATGGAGCTCCGTATGCCACGGCAAACTGGCTGATACTGACTACGGCGGTGCCCAACCGCTGCGCAGCTAGCGCCCTTCGACGGCCAACACTGCTGTTCCTGGTGTGTCCGCTGTGCCGTGCGTTTGATCATTGCTTGTACAGCCCTCTCGTAGTGTCCGGAGCAAGTATGGTGGGTCTTTCACACCGGCGTCAATGTGTTCTTATTTCAATTTCCAGGAGTGTATATCGTCAATCTTTTCGAATTTTTATGTGAACGCTCAATTTGTAGGGCAACACAGGACACACGCAACACAAACTTTAATCAAAACCTCCGCAATATTATTGCCTAAAAATTAAGGAAATAAGAATCTATCTAAAACTAGCTCCATAGAACGAATATAATACACAAAAAGTCACTAGTGATATTATGTTAATTTAAATGCAATTCCTACTTATCTAAAACATCTACCTCCATAGAACGAATATAATACACAAAAAGTCACTAGTGATATTATGTTAATTTAAATGCAATTCCTACTTTTCTTTCAGTATTTACAATTCATTTCTTTGCTGATACTTTAAATAGAAATATTATTAAATAACGTGTATAACTTAGAACAATATCTCTGACCGTTGTTAGTTAGCCAGCGAAGACTATAGGCGCGACGTCACAACGTTTCAGACAAGGCTACATCGTGACCAAGATTAACATGTTATTAGTATAGAAGATTGAAACGTGTAATACACCTCTCAATTATTAATTTGTATTACTAATTAAAGTCCACAGGTTTTTATACGGTTTGGCCCTTAAATACCGCCATTCAACCCACGTACGCGGACAGAGGAACTACTTAGTTCCATTCAAAGGTTCTTACTATCCAAATAAGACGTCTTAACTTCATACAATAAATAATTTGCTATTTTATTGATTAAAGCTCGATTACTGCTCTTAACAACTTTATTTTTACAGGAGACACAAAACTACAATTGAAAATACACTCGTTCTGTACATTAAGAAACAATCACTGATTCATCTGGCATAATACAAAATATTAGATCGCCGGCACGACTTTGGCGCACGACCTCTCACACCCGCTCACAGCCAGAGACACTCCACACCTCTGCATACACTCTAAACCATAGATGTTAGCATCACTTATACTACCCTTTTTTACATGCTTAATATCGTCTGTTTTTTCCGTGAGCATAAATACAATTGCTTACAATGCATATTCATACATTAATTTTAATATTATAATATATATATATCTAAATATATATTCGGGGATAGTGGATATGCTACACCTGCCCCCACTACGAGGCAAATTAAATTTAATGCTTGGCATGTATTTCACTTTGCCGAGAAGTAATTACTATCTGTCCATATTAACTTGTCAGTTAAAGTTGTTAGCGTTATTTTCTGACACATTGATTGAACAACCTTTTCACACAACACCAAATGTTATTATGTACACCAATTGAATGTTTCCCTATTAATATTACTTTGTTTTACATTTTACACCTTCTTCTTTTTCATGAACTGTACATGGTCCGTTACAATTAAAGCTACCAACAGCTGACTGAGGTCAACAACCAACTCTTTGCGGCGAGTACACACCCTATTGTCAGATTCGCCGAAGCGGGTAGTCTACCTGGCGCTCGGTTAGGGGCGTAACCGCACAGCTGATTTTCTTTTAGCGTCAAAGTTACTTGTGCCACTAAATCACTTACACAACAAGCACATTTTAAAGTCCATATATTCTAACATTTACTTTAATGTCTTCATTGTTCTTTGAACACTCTTGGCAGGTTGAAATCTTACTTACATCTATTCAGATCACTTATATTTTAATGTAACCTTTCTTCCCGCGATAGTTTTTTATTATCGAGACAACAACCAGGGCTACCAATCCCTGAATATCAACAAAAAAGAACTTCCAAACTTAATTTCCACATTTTAATCGAATTTACTTCCAACTAAAGGACCGTTACTTGCTCTATCAATTAATACATTACTCTATATCAACTCCATACAACATTTTTTTTTTTTTTTACTCACTATCTTTAGTTTTGTACAGTTTCAAGTCTACTATGTTTCGCAAACCCAGTTTTTTATTTGATTTAGGATATGCAAGTAAATATACACTAGAATGAGGCTTAGAAATTATACGGAAAGGCCCAAAATAAACTTTGAAAAATTTCTTAATCTCCGAATTGATATTACTGGACTTACATTTTGTTTTCACCAAAATAAATCATTCAAATTGAACTCGGTAGGTTGGATTCTTTTATCATACCTTCTCTTTCTTTCATCCGCCTTCTTTCTCATTCTTTCTCTGACTTGATTTAGAAGCTCTTGTCGATCAAGAGTGGTAGCGACAGGAAATTTAACACTTTCTCTTATAAAATCTGGAGGATCTTTATTGAACATGATGCGGAATGGAGTGTATCCGGTGCTTTCACTCGGAATACTGTTTATCAAATTTTCGAATTCTTTCACATATTCAATCCATCGTGTGTGTTTCTGGCTACAGTACGCCCGAAATAATCTTCCAAGTTCTCTCATTTGTCTTTCACAAGGATTACTGGATGGGTGATAACTCGATATTCGGATATGCTTTATATTATTATCTTCCATGCAAGAAGACCAACTGTTTGACAAAAACTGACTACCATTGTCAGAAAGCAAAGATAGCGGCCGTCCGAGATTCACGAAATAATCTTCTACTAGTTTACACACAAGTGCCTCATCCAGTAGCTTTCTTTATCGGGTATAACTTTACAAATTTTGAAAATACATCAAAGCATACAAATAGGTAAGCAAATCCGCCTCTTGATTTAGGTAGCGGCCCGTATAAATCTACTGCGACAAGATCGAACACGTCGGTGGGCAATATGTTTTGCATCAGATTCTTACTTGTCGTCACCGATACTTTCGTGCGCTGGCACAGGTCACAAAACGCCAAGCGTCGTGCTACTCGCTTCCGCATATTGTCGAATATAACAACTTCTCGTAATTTTTGGTAACATTTTTCAACTCCATAATGACCGTAGCTTGAATGGGTATAATCAATTATTAAATCAACATACTGGTGCGGCCAGCACAATTTCCAATCTTCACTCGATTCTTCCCTTCTACGAAATAAAATTCCTTTATACAAAGTATAGTATTTCTTCAATTTCTCGCAGTTTTTATTACCTAGATTTTGCTTTACCATCTTAAGACACTCGTCTTCATTTTGTCTTCTTCGTATGTCTTTACACAACTCCTTCACATTCCTCTCTTGCGGAACCCCTTTCATGTAAAGAATTTTAAATATCCTCTCTGAATTTGTTATCTCCTCAGTACTAACAAGTCTCGACAATGCATCGGCCACAGTGTTGTCGCTACCCTTGATGTATCGTATCTCATAATCATATTGCTGCATAAACAATGCCCATCTCGTAAGTCTTCCATGTAATAATTTACATTCTTGGAGAAATGTTAAAGCTTTATGGTCAATATAAATGATAATGTGATGCCCCCATAAATAATATCTAAATTTTTGGATGCCCCATACGATACTCAAGGCCTCTTTTTCAGTGATTCCATAGGACCTCTCATGTTTATTTAATAGACGACTTGCAAATGCAAACTGACTTGCGCTCTTCTCGGCCATTAACATTTTCTATTAGAAACAGATGAATTCCAAGTCCGTATTCAGAGCTGTCAGACTCCATGCAAAACGGTAATTTCATATTTGGGTGGTAAAGGATTTCGCTATTTACTAATTCTTGCTTGAGCTTTTCAAAGGTAATTTGACATTCTCTGGTCCATACCCATACTGCATTCTTCTTTCGTAGGGCATTTAAGTGCGGATCATTAAACGATTAGTCTTTCACAAATTTTCTATAAATTCACACAGTCCGAAAAATGATTTGAGCTGTTTTTTGTTCTGAGGTATCGCAAATTTTGCTATTGCTTGTATCTTATCTGAATCTGGCATTATTCAATTTGCATTTATCGTATGTCCCAAAAATTTATTTCTCTCTTGACAAATTCGCATTTTGCAATTTCAGGGTCATTCCGCCTATTCTTAATGCTACTAATACGTCTTCTAAGATTTTACAATGTTCTTTCCCAACTTGACGCACTGATTAATATATCATCTACGTAAATGGTTAACCTGCTCAATAATTCCTCTCCCAAAACTTGGTCCAGGGCTCTAATGAACACAGGAAACTGATATATTAATTCCAAATGGAACTACGCAATATTGGTAACATCTTCCTCCATACAAAAAAAGCTGTATATTTTCTCGATTCTTTGGCTAGCGGAACTTGCCAATAGCCGGCCGTGAAATCTAAACTCGTCATATATGTTACGCCGTAGAATTTTTGCAACGTCTCTTCCAAATTTTCTGGCCTGTCAGGCTCTTTTCAACAAAAACGATTCAGCGTTCTTGCATCTAAAATTAATCGAACAGATCCGTCCTTCTTTCCAACAACAATTAGTGGGAACTGTCACTCCTCTCATTATTCCCCATTGTAGCATCCTATTTATTTCCCGCTCCACTGCATTTTTCTTGGCAGATGGTACTGGGTAAGGTTTCACAAAGAATTGGAGTATGCGGTTTTATTTTTAGTTTGCATTCAAAATCTTAACAGTGCCCAGACAATTCGAAAACCTGTCGGCGTTACGTTCTAATAATGTACGCAGCTGTTCTTTCTGTTCCCGACGTAATCTCACATATTTCACTCACTTTACTTCTTATAATATCTTTAGTTGCAAGGTCATCATTCCTTTCATACACACTGCTGTCTCCAAATTCTTCTTCTCTTTCTTCTTCACACATCGGCTGCATTATTCGTATTTTCACGTTCCCCACTATACCTGCGGCATTTACCATTTCTTTTCCAAATTTAATATTATACTTTTCCCTCCTTGTTTAATTGTATCTTCCTTCACCACAATCAACAACCACTTGATACTTTTGTAGCAAGTCCATACCCAGTATACAATTCATGTTTAGATCCGGAATTACTATACATCGATGTTCTATCTGTACTCCGTCTATCTCCAATTCTATCCAAATTTGCTTCTTCAAACGTTTACTTAATTTTCCAGTGGCTCCCATGACTTGTAAATAATTTACTGGCATTTCTTCGACTCTTCGATCTTTGGTTATGCGCTCGTAGAAAACTTCCGAAATCGCCGTCAAATCACTCCCGGTATCTAAAAGCGCTTGACTTTGCACTCCAAATATTTTTAGACTTATCAAAGGTTGTCTTATTTCATTCTCTACAGCTTTTCCGATGTCTTCTTGTAACAAATCATTTACTATTTCCTGATGCGACCATTCTATTTCTTCCTGGTGGTTCATTTTAGATAGATAACTCTTTTTGAAATCATCCGAGCTCGCTTGGCACTGGCTGTCCTCAACTGTACAAGATAATAAAGCTTTTTGTTCTTTACTTTGCTCTTCTCCGTCGGCGGTAGAATAACAAGCTACGTCGGTACGTGTTCGTAAAGGGGCTATTTTGACAGCTACCTGGTGCTTCAACTGTTTTCGCTCTTACCCGTGATATACCTTTAATCTCCGATTCATCATATTTCCTTATAAAAAATATTCTGACTTCATTTTCATTTTCTTCTTCACTGCTTTCAGATTCCCTTTCCTCTTCGTTATCACTAGGAACAATTTCCGTTTCGTTAATGCTAAACGCTAGCTCATTATCTTCATTCTCACAATTTCCTTCGTCGAACAAATCCATTGCAGCTTTACATTGCGCCTCCGCACTATTTACTCCTCCTCCGGTATTCTTTTCATATTCTTCTTCATCCTGTACATCGATGTTAGCCAAATCTATGACTTCGCGACAATTCCAACCACCCCCTTGCTTTAATGTCGCAACATCGCATTTCTCATTCTCTATCTCGTTGAAACATTTCCACCATTGTAGATATTCATCTTTGCTGTATGATTTGCGGTACTCAATAAATGCTCTTCTTCATTCTCTTTTATTTCAACATTATTTGGTCCATAAGTTCCGATATTCGCTTCCGTGCGGACCTTCACAGTCGCGGTTTGGAGTTTTCCGCCTCTTCCTTTTTTTTCTCATCCTGTACTTTTTCTGTTTTTCTCATATACATCATTTGTTTAGGCTGCTGTCTGTAATCATGGCGTTCACCTGATGCATAGTTACTACTATAGTTCTGATTACCGTATTTATTATTATTGGCCACATTCTTGTCAAAATGCCGATTTCCTCTTTCTTGCTCGTACATTTGCCTCCCACTTCTTCCGTATATGTCACGTCCTCTCTGTGAACCGTTATCCCACCTATCGTTGTGTCGATAATCTTTCGTCTTATCCGCGCTCCGGTCGAACATTTTGTTTCGTTCTGTGTTGTTTTCATAAGCTTCTTGGTATCTGTCTATCCTCTCTAGTATGTCTAAAAAGTCTTCCATCTTGTCCCACTGGGTTGCAATTAATTTTTCCTGGACTTGTCTGGGCAACTTTTGTAATAGCACTTCCATTCGTTCAATTTCTCCGATAGGCTGATCTAGATGCCGTAATTCTGTCTGCATTTTCTCACAAAAATTTCTCATACTCCCATCTGTCCTGTGGTAACGCTTGCAGTTGTAAAAATCACTTTTTACTTTTCGTTGTCGTCTCTGAGACCAGTACTTATCTCGGAACATTTGGAGAAACTCATTAAAATTATGACAGCTCTCTAAAATTTCACACCCCCAAGAAAAAGCTTCGCTCTTCATTTTTCTGTGTACGTATTGCATTTTATCAACCTCTGACCATTCTATGGGCAAAGTTCTAGCATAAATTTTAACAAAGTCAGCGGGATGAACATTTCCGCCCGGTTCAAATATAGTTTCGGGTAACGATAATTGACAAGCATTCGATCCGCCGCTCACAATAATATTAGGCTGTTTTTTGACCTCTTCTAGATTTCCTTTTATGCTGATCATATCTTCGCGTATTTGCGCGACCCCGTCCGACAATTCTTCAAATTGTTGCTCTATACATACTGTTCTACTGGAATGTTCAACGACCTGCCGTTCTACTCCTTGTATCTTCTTATCACATTGTTTCTGACCGAATCTTCCCCATCTCATTTTCAACATTCTCTTGATTTTTGTTTACATTTTCTAATTTTTCTTTAAATAACCTTTCGCTTTCGGCCACACTTCGAGTTACCATAGGAATTACGTTATCATTTATCTCTTCCACAATTTTTTGTCGCATATTATTTTCAATTTTCAACATTTTGCTTTCAATTTTTTCGAATTTTACGTTCATCTGCTCTGTTACATTTTCAATTCTTTCATGGACCTGTACTACCATCTGATTGAAGTTTCCAGTAATTCTTTCTTCCAAATCTTGCATGGCGGTTTCTTGTTTTCGGCTAGCATTTAATATGGCGGTTTCTTGTTTTCGGCTAGCATCTAAGGCGGTTTCTTGTTTTCGGCTAACTTCCAATAAGGCTTTTTCTTGTTTTCGGCTAACTTCCAATAAGGCTTTTTCTTGTTTCGGCTAGCATTAATATGGCGGTTAGCAGCATATTAAAATTTTCAGACCCTTCCCGAGTGTTTTCAGACTGATTCAATTCTGGTGAAATTATTCTTTCTACTGGGTTCTGCCCCCCATTAAATACACTCGTTCCTTCAACTTACATTATCCTCACTACCGCTACTAATGTCATTAATTGCAAAACGACTGCCAAATTCATTGTCATCCCCATTAACAACCGGACTACTGCTCAATTCGGCTTGCACAAATTACTTTTCACGTATCCCCATACGATTTTCATATTTTCCATCAAAACTTACTGTTCCCGAACTTTCGATCAAAATTCCTGAATTATTACCATCTGATTCCACAAATCCGTATTACCTTCCGTTCGGACTAATCTATCACAACCGTCTTCCATATTCAAAGACATTTGAAAATTCAAAATAGAAGAAACAAAATTATATTACACTCCAGTTAATAGGAAAAATTCCGTCAGACAACAATTCAAAACTCCAAGGTCACCAATCAACAATGAGTCAACGCCGCTTTCAACAACGCCGTTAAGCAACACACAACAAAGACAAACAATTCAGCATCCAAATCACTACCAAATCTCGTACTTCCTCGTGTCAGCTGAAAATTTACAGTTCACAGAAACAAAATAGTATTTAAATTCTGCTCTCCTCCGGCCTGAAATAAAATCAAACATATAAATACATTACAGATTTTAATTCTAATTACGAAGTGTTTTCCCCCCTTTTTCTTTATAATTTCTTTATTATTACTTGCTTCTCATCGGAAACCACAGACGCTAACTACTCTAAACAAACTACTGCAATTTGTAACAAACTTTAGACTTTCAATGATAACTTTTTCTTTTACAATTCTTAATAGCAATTCTTTTTCTTTAGATATTCTTTAACCAAGCGATAATTACTTTTCTCGTTTCAATGTTCTATTTAAACAAACAAATTTTAGAGTTAATTTCACTGATTTTAAATTTAACTTTTTACTGTTCAAAATTTTTATAACTGCTCTTCTTTCTGCAATGTGATCGTCGATTGCTGCTGTTACCCCGTGAATTAAATCTGGAATTTTGTACTTGCCAATCTGCGAAACTGCTGTCGTCGGAAGTTGCTCACCACTGTTGACTGCAGCGACGTTATAGAAATCAGAAGATTTCCAGGCGTCCCGGATGCTATGTTAATTAGCAATTAACATCCGTAATTGGTATCATCATACCACTGAATCATCCTCTGCAGGGTAGCCAAGTGTAATACTCCTCACAATTATTATTTCGTATTACCAATTAAAGGTCCACAGGTTTGTTGACGGTTCGGCCCTTATACCGTCATTTCACCCAAGCACGCGGACTGAGGAGCTACTTATCTTCATTTTAAAGGTTCTTATTATACAAATAATAAGAAGACGTTTAACTTCGTACAATCAATAAGTTTCTATTTTATTGATCAAAGTCCATTTGCTATTCTGAACAACTTTATAAAACCACAAATGAAAACACACTCTTTCGTATATTAAGAATAATCACAGGTCCAGCATGCTCAATACAAAATTACTAGACCGCCGCCACAATCTTGGCGCGCAACAACTCGCGCCCGCTCGCGGCCAGACACTCTCGCACACACTCCTCACAATTAAAAAAAACCAAAGATATTAATGTCACTTATATTACCCCTGTTTACAAACTTGGTACCGTCTGTGGTCTCCATGAGTTAAATACACTTGCTTACAATTCATATTATACATTCATTTCAATACTATAGAATATACTTATAAATACATATATATTTCGGGGCTAGTGGATATGCTACACACTGATACACATGAGATTCGCATTCGGGAAGATGCGGTTTCGAATCCTTGTCCGGGCACCCACATCTGAATTTTCGCCTTGGTTTGTTCAAAAGGTCACTGCCAAATTTCTTCCAGTTACTTGCTCCCTGGTCCTTTCCCACTTCTAACGATTTTGACGTCAACGGGGCGAAGCCAGAAAAAAAGGCTTTTCCATAGCATTAATTTTTCGGGTGATATCTATACTAACCTGATTGCTTACATATACGTTACACACTTCAAGCACATTCTTTACCCACCTCCGTATCAAAATTGATCTGTCATACAACGTTGCAGCCAGCAACATTAGACATGTGTAATAAGGTAACTGAGCTCCGTTCCTATCCACAATTGGGTTGATACAGGTTGTACTGGCCTGGAACATAGGACGACGCGGTTTGTCCGGCCAACCAAGTTTCGATTTTACAAGGTTTTTCCGCAATCGCTTGAGGTGAATGCCGGGATGGTTCACACAAAGGACCATAGTCGAATTCTCTCCCGTTCAATCCTCTGTCGCCTCTAAAGTTCACGATGAGAGACGACTGAAGAGGCATAACACGCCATACGATGAAACTGGGGTTAGGGAGAACAGTTGGTCACCGCAGTGGTCTAACAAAAGAACAATAGAATGGATAGCTGGTGCTAGGGTTGGGGAAGGTGGATGTGTTCACAAGAGGCCTGGCAAAAGAGCAATAGAATCGGCAGCTGGTGCTAGGGCAGTGAAGGCAGGTGTTCAAACAAGGTCTGACAATAGCACAATTGTAGGGGAGGAGAAAAATAGAACATAGGACCGCGAGGGCAGCTGGCGCGATACACCTGCTGTGGTTGGGGTCGCTCAAGTGGCCTGACAAAAGAACAATAGTAGGGGAGGAGAACAATAGGTGCGAAACTGAGGTTAGTCAAGTGGCCCTCAAGTCAAGTGGCCTAATTAGCATAACAATAGGACAATAGAGGTGAAACTGAGGTTAGTCAAGTAGACCTCAAGTCAAGTGGCCCTCAAGTCAAGAGGCGTAATTAGCATAACAATAGAACAATGGGGGTGAAGCTGAGGTTAGTGAAGGAGGGGGAGGGGAGGGGTGGGAGGGGAGGGGTGGGGGGGGGAGGGGAATGGGGCATGGCCAATTAGTGACGCATGAATGCACCTATTGTGTCTGCGCTCCCCCAAATCCACACTACTCATAGGGACACATACGTCTATGGTCGAAATATGAAAATGCCCTAGGTCGTACACTATCAATCACTATATCTCCCACAGCCCCATAGCTACCGATATCTAACCACCATAGTGCACGATAGGCGACTCCATGCTACTACCACACCCAAACACCAGTGATCGGCGGTATGTAGTTGTGGCAGCAAAATAAAATATACGGACACATTTCGTCGAAATAAGAAAATGTCATTGATCGAGAACTTTCAACCACCATATCTCCCACACCCCCACAGCTACCAAAATTCGGCCACCGTTGTGCACGATCGGTGAATGTATGCTACTGCCACACACTATCACCAGTGATATGCGCTGGATACTTTTGGATAAAAAGTGAGACACAGGGACACACACGAATTTGGTCGAAAAGCGAAAGTGCCCCAGGTCGACCAATTTCAACCACCATATCTCCCACACCTCCATAACTACCCACATCTGACTACAATAGAGCATGATGGGAAACTCGATGCTACTACCACACACAAACATCAGTGGTCTGCTCTATGTAGTTGTGGCAGCAAAGTGATATATATGCCTTTTGTCGAAATACGAATGTATCCTTGACCGGTCACTTTCAACCACCATATCTCTCACACCCCTACAGTTACTGTAATTCGGCCATCGTTGTGCACGATCGGTGAATATACTGTATGTTAGGCCAACTACCACGCACAAACACCAGATATCTGCGCTAGATAATCTTGGCTATAAAGTGGGACACGGGGACACATACGTTTTTGGTCGAAATGCGAAAGTGCCCCAGGTCGAGCACTTTCAACTACCATATCTTCAACTCCCCACAGCTACCTAAATGCAACCACCATAATGCACAATGGGAGACTCGGCGCTAATACCACACACAAACAGCAATGGTCTACGTTATGTAGTTGTGGCAGGAAAGAGAAGTATAGGAACACACACAAGTCTACGGTCGAAATAGGAGAAAGTGCTACTTCGACCACCTTTAACCACCATATTTCCCACACCCCCATTGCTAACGGCATTCGGTCAACGTTGTGCACGATTGGAAAGTCCATGCTACTGCCACATACAAATACCATTGATCTGTGCTAGGTATTGGCGGTTGAAAAGTGAAATATTGGAAAACACTCTTATATAAATATATAAGATTTTAAATTTTCAGTTTTCTCCCGTTAGGGAGCGTGCATAAACCACGTAGCTCCATTTTCCCATCCTGTGAACCCCCACGTAGCCCTACGTAGCTTTTGGCTTTGCCCCCCCACGTAGCACGTAGCTTTTTTCCTTTTGATTCCAGAAGACATTTTGTGCTGTTTTCTCTTGTCAGACTATTTTAAATAGATAATTAACTGTAGGAAATAAGTATTCACATGCAATTGTGGGTTCTGTTCCTCATTTTAACTGTGAAAAATGTTATGAAAGGAAAGCTACGTGGCCTGGCTCGGAACCCCCCTTCACCCCACGTAGCCCAGCGTAGCCTTCCAGCAACCCCCCCCCCCCCCTGGACCGAGCCACGTAGTTTGTGCACGGTCCCTTAGCAGTGATAATGAATGCAAGAAAAATTATTGTACTTGATAAACTACTTTAACTAAAACTTCCATTTTCCACAAAGGCAGCCTTGAAATCTGACTGTGAAGTGTTTTACTACTAGAAATTACTGGTAGCAATGTCTTGCTGTACTCCTTCTATGGTTAAACCTGTCTCTAGATGACTTTACCAAGGTTATAGGTATATTTCAAAACCTTTAAAATATGGACATTTGGCATCCCGATATTCATTTCTAAACGCAAGTTTTAAATTGGATTATTAGTAGAAATGAACTAGGGAGAAGAGAAGAATGTTTTGAATAGTTTGGCAATAGAATAATTTTTGCTCAGAGTAGAGACTAAGCCTTCTCCAACTATGTCAATGCAAGATTATAAACAACTTTACGATGATGAAATATGGAAATAGCACAGGTTGTCACCAACACCCTTAAAAAAAGTTCCCAAGTTTCAAAGTTTTATTGCTTGAACCCGATTTATTTCCCCCGTGAATATACATATCCTACTACCTTGTTACCAAAAGTAGGCCGTAAATTTAAACAATTTTTTTACGTTTCTAAATCTCGTCAGTTGTTACTAAGGGATTTATCAGTTCTAAAGTGTTCTATTAATTAAAATCTACTATCTACATTTAAAATCACTATACCGCCAAACAAATAAACTACCTATATAAGACTGTTATCTAGATATGTGATCCGCAACCCTTTCCTACTGGTGGCACACCATACTGTTATCCATAAATATCGCGATGTAGCGAATGTAAGCCATAAGTTGTGCGTGGCGGCCAATATCTGTGGACTCGTCGATCTGAAGTAAGAACTACTGACTGTTGTTGATTTTCGCCTTCATAATGTCTTCAATATCACGAGACATATCAATAATTCGACTACCGATTGTGGCAGCAAAGGAATCTTTGAGATTTCACTAAAGTAACTATAATCCCGGTGCATCAACTTTTGTTTCTTTCTTGGCTCAACGCTTTCACCAGTTGCACTCATGGACGGAACACTCCGTTATCTTGAAGATATAAAATAGTCTGCTAATAGGCTATTGACAATATTAAACAAATATTCAAAAGTGAACTCATTCTCATAGATTAATGCTTCAGGAAGTTAAATTTTTTTAATTTTGAAAAGAAAATTGGATTATTTTAATAAAAAAGCGAAATAAAAATTATACTTTTCTTACCTCTGGTCACGTCACAGAAAACGCTCTAGGATTGGTGGTCGCTTGAGTGACGTCACACGTCTGTAAACGCTGCGGCTAGGAATGGAGCGTTTCCTATTATACAAGTTTTCAACTATGTTTATTGTTTATTGCTGGTCATTTCTTGTTATTAATGAAATTTCATTTTGAATACAAAATCGAGAACATTATGTAAAAGCCTACAGCGGAAAAATAACGAAAATAGACGCCTTATTTGTGGGGCTGGCTATAGAAAAAAAAACTGACTTTTATGCTACTGAGCTTTAAAATGTAACAGCTTCTATTTGAGACTCATTTATATTTAAATTTAAAGTTAGAGATTGATTGTTTTGCGTTAGCAAACCATACGTCGAAAATTCTGTACGCGAAATTTGTGCAGTCATGCTGAAAATAAAGAAAAGTTTGTATGGTTGTCGC